>JABBWB010000286.1:0-55267 GCA_016628085.1 Suillus occidentalis
TCACGCGCTTAACTGTAGGGAGATTTCTCACAAGTCCCAGGCAGAGATATTGCACCAGTATTGAACCTAGCCTGGATTTACTATAACCCCCTCGGCTTAGAGGTGCGGAGGCCCGGGTCTATCACCTCTTATTAGTACACTTTTGTGGGAGTCACAGGTGGAGGCAGGTGTTATAACCACGGCTGCCATCACTTTCGGGGCATCCCTGATGTCAAATCATGTTACCAGGAGAGAAAAAAATGTCAAATACTCGTGAACTGACTTTTCAGATAGGCGTATAACGACCTCTGAGCCGCTTTCGGCGATCCAGAGGATATCGAGGTAGGTGCCAGAGGCTGTGATGCCAAAAGTCTCCATTAAACCATCCTGCATCGCTTTTCTGAGTTTGAGAGCGTCTGTGCATGGTGGATTGATGGAAAGAAGGATATAGGAGTGGTTTTTCGAGAGTGGATGACGTGTCATGATGGTGGCGAGGCGCGCCCTCCAGCTCTGAGCGTCCCAAGTTAATATTTAGACTGGGACGACGACGACGACGACGTACATCAGAATATCTGGGATTTGGCCAGTCTGGGGCGAGGTCTGGGCCAAAGTCTGGGCCAAAGTCTGGGCCAAAGTATGGGACACGCCGGCAGTCAACGGCACATCGAGCGGAGTTTAAACCCTGCTCGCTGTCTCGAACAGCCATGCCAATCGACTAATATTAATCCCGCCAACGCGCCCGCCGCCTCCTATCATCCCGCCAGTACGATTGGGATGCTGCATATTCATGCTCCGCCTCAACCCTTCCCACCCATCTCCCTGCCCGCCCACCTCCTTCCCTGCCCGCCCACCTCCTTCCCTGCCCGCCCACCTCCTTACCCGCCCATCTCCCTGCCCACCCTTATCCTTGCCTACCCATCTCCTTGCTCGTCTGCCTCCTTGCCCGCCCGCCTCCTTGCCAGAAGATGTCCTCATTGCAACAAGCAGATGTTGCCTTTCTTGCGAGGTTCTCTCTGCGTCCATCATCGATTGGCATTGTTCTTGATTGTGGACACTGCGGCAGCGCCATTCCTCTTTCGATCTGTCGCAGCGATCTCAACGGAAATGCGGGCAAGCCGATGGCAAAGGTACGTCCTCGCTGTGTGGTTGATTGATGTTAGATTAATGTTCCTTATTACCCCTTACCAGCATCCATCCTGCTACTTCTACCGGTGGTTCCCCCAACTTCTTGCATATCCGAATATTCTCGATCTCATCCGCTCATCAAGTCCGATCGTCGAGTCACTCCTCAACTTTCGCAAGTTCTCAGCCAGCTGCCTCTGTGCTATCCAGCAGTGAAGCCACCATGTTCCCTTTCTCTTCCACCCAGCCTCACACCAAACCTACTGGCAAGAAGCCGCGAAAGCGGGGAGAAAAGTGTGTCGGTTCGTTCTGTCAGCGTTCTCGAGCTTTACGATGTACGCGTGCCATGTGCTTAACTCACTGCACCAATGCTGGCGGCTGCGCCATCCATATTGTGGATACAGAGATCGCGTATGACTACGAGGGCATGGGTGCGGAAGAGGAGTTTGAGCTCCTGGCTGATGAACAGGCAGACATGCCTGGGGTCAATAGTGGTGATACTGGCCATGATGCGCTTCGCCAGGCCTTGGCAACGTCCCTTGCCATGCATGGGCTCGAGTTCCCTGCGGTACCCCCTCCCCATATTCCATCTTTTCATGACCTTTTGACGGCTCCTGTGGTTAACGCACCATCCTTGACCGCACCACCTCCAACGGCACTCGTTACCACACCAGCACCAGTCAAGAAGCCCCCTCGCATCACCCAACAGCTTGACCCCTTGTGGGTATCAGACCTCAATGCTCGTGCGCAGCGTGAAGCCCAAGACCAGCGGATTGCAGAGCGCCGGAAGGAGATGGAGAAGGCAGTGAAGCAACGCTTCGTCCTTCACTGGTATGATGCTGTATGTGTCAATGTCTCTATGTTGGCATATGTACTGACTACTGTCTTCAGAATGATGCCCCAGTTGTAGAAGAATGGGTGACCAACTGCCCTTTCTTCCCTCAGTTCCAGCTCGCGGACCATCCTGCCCTCATTGACTCACTTGGTGAGGAGATCAAGAAGATCGAGGTATTCGAGGAGCGCCTCCAACGATGGATCCCCGCGGGTCTTACACACACATTTTCGCTTCAATCTGGCTGTCACGTCTTCATCCGTCGTCGAGGTGTCACTGTCTGTGAAGGGTTTAATGACCTGTATAAGGCCTCCAGACGTAGTGTTCGCCCTCCCCATCTTCGCTCCAACATGAAAGGAGAGCGAGATGGTGTGCGCACCAAGCTGAAGAAAAAATGTAATGTTGCAGTTCTCTCAGACGCTGAAGAATCCGACGTTGAGATTGTCGAGATGCCTACCACACCCATGACAATTGGTAAGGGTAAGCGCCGATGCGAAGGTAGTTCTCAGGATATCGATATTGATGTGCCTGTACCTGCTCGCCGTCGGCTTGATCTTGATGATTTCGACTCCTGTCGTGCAAGCTCAATGTCGCCCACTCCTCCATCTCTCGATGACTTTGATGCTCGTCTCGCAAGCTCAATGTCACCTACTCCGAGTCCTCCGTCAGCACCACAAACTACACTCTCGTCTCGTCTTACCACTGCGGCATCAATCATCAAAGTATCCATTCCAGCAATCATCAAAGTATCCATTCCAGCATACAATTCTACAAAGCGTGTCTGGCCTCAAGGCATGTATACCACTGACATGGTCATGGGCTTTCAGCAAATGGACGACAAGAACTTGCGGGCGAGATATCAACAAGATGAGCTCTTTCGTTGTATATTTGGTGTACCATTCGTCAAGGCAACCTATCACGACAATCATCGCGCATGGCAGAAAACGGATTCTGCGCTCCTTGCAACCTACGAGGCTGCGGGCCAAACTGTTAATGGTCTTTGGTCGCACTATTTGGCTGCGCGTAGAGAAGCACTTGGGGAGAAGACTAAGAAGTCAACAAGGCGGGCCAAATAATTATCCACGTTCACTAGTCATTCCTTATTGCCATCCATTCACTTGATTTGTAGCTTGTTACTCGCTGTGTTGAATATAACTCGCTTGTGTTGAATCATAGCATTGACATTTAACTAATTCTAAGTAAAACATGGGTGATGAGGCCTTTTGCCCTGTGCATGCAGTGTAGCTACAGTAACACGATTGCGCCGAATTATCATCTCGTCTAAAAAGAACTCGTACTTGACTGGTGTCATCTCGCGACAGATGTTGTGGAAGGCACCAAACCACACATTGGTTTGCTCAGCGATAGACGAGTTGAAATAATATTTCCCCTCGTCATCTAGTAATTCTGGATAGGCCTTCATGTCACAGCGGTCGCGGCAGAAGGTGTCGCTAGCCTTGTGCTTGTTCTTGTGATGAAATGCGTCGACACACATCCCCATGCCATCGAAGAATTTGATGCGTCGGTTCAGAACCTCCCGCAGCGCATTGCAATTCGAATCGTAAATCAAATGTTGTGGCTTGCGTGCGCGAGGGAGTGAATACAGCTATTCAATCATAACCTTGATGACTCGTCAGTGAAAGCATATGCTATCAAGCACTACAGACTTACAAGAACATTGGATACAGCTTCATGATGATACATTGTGCCATGCCCATTAATAACTCCACATGGGCGAACAACGAGCTGCTCGTTATTGGTACGCTGGCGTCGGAATATTGCTTTGAGCTTAGGGGGCGTGTCCTTGCTTTCGCAATCAACAGCAGGGTGGGACATCTCTGGCTGTGCATCGAGAACACCAGTCGAAGTCATTACAGCAGGCCGCACTAAGCGTACAGCTCCGGTCTGAGCATCGTGTTCATACCATTCATCTCCATCTTGGATGGGAAGAGCCATGTTCGAGTCGGCAGGAAGCTGTGGCGGGTCAAGGGTGGACATGGCATTATCGAGCTTAGCGACCTTCTGACGCTGTGTCTTGCTCTTCCCGCTGCGTGAAGACTCGACATTGGCGCCCTCCATCTTAACATGGAGCGGATCATCACATGCTTTTCGATACTTGCCCGACTTGCTGTCGCGGGTGACAGGGCGATTACAGCCCTCCACAGCACATGTCGTCTCGAGTGCTTTGTGGTCAGGGTCTACTGAACAGAAGCGGTGACGATTGTTTTCGAGAGGATTTTTGCACCGAGGAACACCGCAGCATGGACGGCCAACGGTAACTCCGTCAGTCACAACAACTTCCGTGCGTGCGAGTGTACCATCTGGCATGTTGAATATGCGCAAGCACCCATCACAAGCATGAGGCAACTCTTCATGGCCGTGAATGATGATGCGCTCGGTGCGTTCGCGCATCACAGTCGCATAACGGTCTTTCTGTTCACCTCCGTGAGGCACCTGTAGTTGGACATGTCGTTGGTCGTGGTCGTCGAGTAGCGCCAGAAGGGTAAATGAATCCCAGACCTCGGCAGTAGTGAGAGAACTGTTGAACTGCCAAGGAATGTCGTTGTCGTTGTCGTAGACATTACAACGAGAGTGCGCGATATTATACAAATGGGCACAGTTCGTTGCAGAGACACTGGAGCAAAGAAATATCAGATACTAACAGCAGGAAGGACAGCAACACCCACGCGATCTGCATCAAATCCATCCAATGCACTACGAGTTCACGTTGAACAAATTGATGTTCAGCAACTTGAATATAGGCCGGAATTCCACCATAGTAAGTCCTAGTACCATCCTTGACACTATAGTTGTTGTGATAATTGGTGTGACATTCTGCAACAACGAGTTTAGTACTGTCGGCGCGGAACAACAGTGACAAGAGCATTACTCACGTCGACACTTCAGGTGCACTGACCATGCAGGACGAGCACCGTTCGCAAGGGTAAATACGACCGCCTGACGTTGCTCTTCTTTCTTGAGCACGGTACCGACTTGCCATGCACTGCACTCTGGGTTGGTACACAGTTTGGTGGGCGGATAAAGAGTATGAGAAGCTAATTGTTAGGTTAGCGAGTTAGAATAAGCACGCTGATTAGATCTACTCACTGATTCCTCGCTGGTGTCCATAGAGTCTGAACGCATTCTCTTCCGCAGCTCTGGCCTCGTCCACAGTAGGTAGAACCCATGCAAGGTCCTTTGTAATGTCCCACAACGCATCAACAGATTCGGGCGATATAGCGATGACGTCGGAGAGAAAGCTGGTAATGGAAGGGGGCAGAATGTCGGGGGCAGCCATGATGCTGATAGTATGAGGCTGAGGCTGGATGATGTCATCCTTGAGGAGGCTGGCATATCGAAGGAACCGGCCGAGATCGATGTAGGACATAGCAGCGAGCTCACAGTGTTGCCGTATGGCAAGAAAAAGGCTCCCTACGTCCATCGAGCTAAGTCGATATAAAGCTTTGGCGCTGTTGCAGACAACGAGCAAGCGTGAGAAACAGTGACGGACAGTAGAAAACTTTACACTCCGCTTGGTGGTGCCGTTGACTGCCGGCGTGTCCCAGACTTTGGCCCATACTTTGGCCCAGACTTTGGCCCAGACTTCGCCCCAAACCGGCCATTTCAGAGATGTCCTCACGTACATGTAGGGTACTCAGGAACACGCCTGATATTACGTCATCCTGTATCCTTCCTTCAAACTCGCAACAACTGTGCAAGGGCCAGTCCACTTCCTCGGATCTCTACTTGATCAAATCCTCACCATGTCAAGCTCGGACCGAACGTGTTGTGGTGTCGTGGAAGAAGCACGTATACGAGCACACGACCGACGAGCTCAAAAACCTCAACCCTGGATCGTTCTCAAGTTCGCCGTAGGGCTGACATTAGCTCTGATTGCATATACAAGCTATGTATATGTCACATTCTGTAGGGATATGATCGTAAAGAATGAGAATTCTTTGGGAAGTCCGACTATGGGCAGTATGTGCATCTTTGCCTTTCCATCCCATCACCGCTGAGTATATGTTCCAGTTGTGTTTTTGGTAGTGTTCTCCTTCCTTCTCTTCATAGTTTTATGGTCCTATCTCGCGGTTGGTCGGCAGATCTTGATGGTACTGGCTTCGTTAAACCTTTATGTTTCTTCAGGTCGTGACCACACCTCCAGGGTATCCAGCACAAGTATGCAGTATCCAATCTTTCGTTAAACATCTTCACCGAATACTTCTTCTCAAGTTTTTAGAAAAGACAGTGCTTGAGCAGCCATTGCATCCACCACCGCAGCAGCCCGCTACTTTCGACGAGACTCGTGGAATTTCTTTCGAGCTCATGACACCTGCAGCCGACCCACCACCATCAAATTCTGTACCTATGACGCCCCCTGCTGTTCCAGAAACAACGAAGCAAGACAAGGTTTCTCAATCGACTTTTTATTACCAGGGCTCATCTACCCCTGGCGAAGCACACATCATAGACGTACCTGCTGATCCTGAATCCGCGCACGTCCCAGACCCTGCACCACACTTATCCCACGAGAATTTTCACGACCCTAGCTCAGATGCGTCTTCACGGATGTTCGCGCGACGCCCATCAACGACGCCTATCCTTGTCTCCGAGTATCGATTCTGCAATAAAGACAAAATCATCAAGCCTCCTCGTACACACCATTGCCGAGCTTGCGGTACTGTAAGTGAAACGACTCATTCACGACGATGTGTTCTCACGTTTTGCGGTGCTAGTGCGTTTTAAAGTATGATCATCACTGTCCATGTCAGCAAGAGTTGTTGTTTTTTGTATTCAGTAGCTAATGGCATCGGCACTCAGGGGTCGGGCATTGCGTCGGTGCTTACAATCACAAGGTGATACTTGTCGGACTGTCAATTCCCAGTCATTCGCTGACACATCCCATCGGAGTTTTTTGTTAATTTTGTGCAGTGGGCGTCAATACTTTCGTTTTGGATGTTCGCAACGGTCTTGGGTCTGAACATCAAGTCACAGACGAGATCCTCAACTGCAATCAACCCCCAACATATTGTATTACTAGCCCTGTCTGTCCCAGTCGGATGATATCAGCATCGTCGCTGACGTATTTTTCACAGAACAGCCCTCTTTGGCCTTTTCTGCTGCCTCATGTTCCTGACACAAATGCAGTTGATCATGTTAAACCAAACGACTGTAGAATCCCTTGGATTTAGATCGATGCAGGAGCGCGAGCAGGATAATCTGGCGCGTATGCATCGGTGGTATGATTGTGGGTGCGTAATTGATCTTTTTCCATTCCCGTTTGGCAATGTCATTTCGTGCTTACTCATTGTGCACTCTGAAATGAATACCCAGAGCTAAGAAACGAACGAAGCAAGCTTGGGACAAGGAATGGGGCAGGATCGGCAAGGAGGGTAATTTGTGGTGGCTGGGAAGCCGTCGGGCGAACTGGGAAAGTGTCATGGGCAAGAACGTATGGTGGTGGTTTTGTGAGTATTTTATCATAATTTTATCCCGTATTTTCCGTGTTCTGACAAGCGGCCCTATGGTTCTTCATGAATCAGTGCCAGTTGGACGTGGACTCGAAGATGGAGTGGATTTTCCCACAAACCCACGATTTGACAAGCAAGGGAGATGGAGGAGAAGGAGGGAGTGGCCTTCTGATTTGCAATGATGTACACGGATTTATTGTTTTTGTTTTTGTTTTCATGCTGATTTACGCACGTCGCATACTACACTGATTATACCACAGCTAGCTACAAAATTGGGCCGTTGGCCTTTGGACGTTGGTTTTTTCTTCTCGAGGACATGGATATATATCCTTTATGCAGAGATGTCTTTTTGTTGTATAATAAATGTCAATCATTGCTCCCCTCTGGTGGTTCGAGTTTTGCGTAAGGGACAGTAATATGACGTCGGTGCGTAGCGATTGTGGAGTCTGTAATTTCCGGGACAATCGCAGCAAGGGCCACGGTCGTCTAGACTGGAAGTTGTGTAGCCTTTCTTCCAATGGTGGGGCTACGTAGTAGTTACAAAATACTGCGAGTGTGGCTACTGCCGGAGTAGTAGAGCCAACTTCTTACTACTTCGCCAGTAGCCATGCTCGCAATAAAACATCCAGCAATATCATCCTCCGTATCACGGACTCATCAATTCACTGATGGTGCATAGAGGCATGTCATCGTTAATTGGGGTTCGACGCACCGCTCGAACTTTGAATGACAGGCCTCGTAAGAAAATTTATTGGGGGTCACATCGAGGACTCGGTGTGTTTTAGACCCCCGATTGTGAGACTTTTAAATCAATCGATATGATCATCGGGGAGAGTCGGAGACGACGAGATGAAGGGAAAGGAACGGGTGGTAAGGCACTGACGTCGAGTAGCTGTTGAAAGAATAAGCTAATGAGGTGTAGTCAGGGGTTGGACAGTGAGTGGGAACGAGTGCGAGTCAAAAGTTTATTGGATGACATCGACTCCATGCTAGAGGTGGAATGCTCAGACTCGATGGTTGAGTTGGATGGTACTCACCAGCATGGCACCAGCAACTGGCGTTTCATAAGATCTTTTCCGAAGGTCAAGGACTCGGTATAAAGACCACTCCGACTACCGATGGGGATGGAGTATCAGTGAAATGGACGGGGCGCAACGGGTAAAGAATGGAGGAAAGTGACAACTACATTGAAGCTTGATGGATAGGGACCGACCGGGGTCCTGTCTCGGGCGGACCAAAATGACCTGACTCACGCGACGAGCTCCTTCTTCCTACCCACACGCATCTCAATCACTCGTGTCTGGTTTTTCTCCCCACAAAACACATAACTTGAACATCTTACAATGTCTCCTGCTGTCGATAATGGATACTCTAGCCAAGTGACGTCTCACAAGGTTGTGAAGCCTCACAATGGGAACGGCGTTCATGGCACTGATAGTCGAGTGACTTCAGCGACGCTCATCAACATGGAGCATGAATATGGGGCTCACAAGTAAGTTGTTTCACCCTAGTGAACGAGCGCCTTCGTCTCCTTTGAGCGCTTTGCTCTCGAGACACATCGAGTCGGGCCGATCCGAAATTGATGATGATGATGATGATGATGATGGAGCGCCACGAGTGGATGATGATGCTAATGCTTAATTCTTATAGTTATCATCCGTTACCGGTAGTATTCGATTCCGCGCAAGGGGCAAAGTGAGGGACTTGTGCCATTCGGATCGGGTGTTTTTAGCTCATTGATGACTAGTAGGGTTTGGGATCCGGAAGGCAATGAATATATCGACATGTTATCCGCATACTCGTAGGCTTTCTATTATATTTTATTGATATATTAATTCACTCTCTTGAATAGTGCTGTTAATCAGGTTTGTGACCTGCAAAAAGATGGTGTTATGGGTGGATGGGCTGACTGGAACATACTAGGGTCATTGTCACCCAAAGATAGTCGCTACACTAGTAGAACAGGCACAGAAACTCACTCTGTCATCTCGTGCCTTCTACAATTCTGTCTTTGGGAGGTTCGCGCAACAGATTACAGAAATGTTCTCGTACGAAAGTGTTCTTCCGATGAATACCGGTGCAGAAGCAGTCGAAACTGCCGTCAAGCTTGCTAGGAAGTGGGCTTACCTAAAGAAGGGTGTACCGGACGGGAAAGCTATTGTCCTCAGCGTCGCTGGAAATTTCCACGGAAGAACCCTGGGGGTCATTAGGTGTGTTTAAGCGCCTTATTCAGCCCGGCGCTCTAATTCATATTCGCGGCTAGTATGAGCACTGATCCGGAGAGCCGCGGCGGTTTCGGCCCTTACCTCGAAGGCGTCGGTCCAACTTACAAAGACGAAGATGACCAACTCCGTGTCATCCGCTTTGGAGAGATTGAAGACCTTGAACGCGCTCTTGCACTCTATGGTAAACACGTAGCAGCGTTCTTGGTCGAACCAATTCAAGGAGAAGCTGGGTGCGTTGTTTAGTTCTCGCTCTGGAATCGCATCCTAACTTGATTCTAGAATCATCGTACCACCCAGTGGTTACTTTGCTCAAGTTCGCGAACTCTGCACCAAACACAATGTCCTCCTTATCTGCGATGAAATCCAGACGGTAATTTCCTAATCGGGTATCGTGAGAATAATACTCACATTCTCGTAGGGGTTGTGCAGGACGGGCAAGATGTTGGCCTGTCAGCACGAGGGTATACGGCCGGACATGGTCCTTCTCGGGAAGGCACTGTCTGGTGGAGGTGAGTCAGTCTTGGTTATTATTCATCACGTGTTTCACACACCTCTGCAGTGTACCCCGTCTCGGCGGTGCTTGCGGACCGTGAGGTGATGTACTGTATCCAACCTGGAGAGCACGGCAGTACATACGGCGGGAATCCTCTGGGATGTGCCGTCGCTATGACATCACTCCGCGTCCTTGTAGACGAGAAGCTCGCAGATCGTGCGCAGTATCTTGGTGAAATATTCCGCGCGGGAATTCTTGCGCTGAACTCTTCTTTTGTAAAAGAAGTCCGGGGCAGAGGTCTTCTCAACGCTGTCGTCATCGACGAAGAGAAGAGCTCCAAAGGCCGCACTGCATGGCAATTCTGCCTGCTACTCAAGAGCCGAGGGGTCCTGGCGAAGCCGACCCACTGCAACATGTACGTCACTTGATCCTTGCTTCTTCGATTGACTCCAACTTGTTCCGATCTAGCGTTCGATTTGCACCTCCGTTGGTGATCCTCGAGGAGGATCTTCGAAAAGCCATCGCAATCATCGGCCAATGCCTTACTGATCTTGACCAAGTAAGTGCTCTTTATAGGCAGTCGATGTTATTGTGACGAAACTTGCTTCATTTTAGCTTGACGACATCCCAGGAGAAGTCGAGAGTGAGAAGGGGTTCAAGGAAATGCTTGACAACTGATCAGGATGAGAGGTGTACTTACATTACTAGTATTTACTTGTTCGGTCCCTCTAAATCAGTCAGCGCGTGTATGTGAAGAAGCTTCCTACAATGCGGCATTTCAACTCAAGGAATTTTGCGGATTGGGTGGAGATCATGGGTCTAGTTGTCCCAGATCATCAATAGTATACACGCTGACCTCGTGCCCAGCCTACAAATGGTCGTTCTTCATAGGTAGTCAAGGTAGCAGTACAAGTACATTGATTTTCAGAGGGAGGAATATATGGCCACGTAAGGATCTTCTAAAAGTCCAGCGTAAAAGAAGTGATATACAATACAAAAGATGTGAGGCACCTCGTAGGGCCAACTTCTATAGACTCAGAAGTCAACCGAAAAAAATGCCCTCGGTCCGATAATATAGACACCCTCGTTCTTCCCTAACATTAGCAACTCGACGCTCGATGGGAAGGATTCGAGCATCGAGTGAATAAAAAGGGATCTGCACACGACCTGCAAAAAATTCCGTGAAGTCATGATGATGGGAAGCATGAGTCACACGACACCAAACTCCAGTGCCAATTGGGCTGAAAACGGGTAGCTTGCAATGGATCACAAGACTATCGGAGCTCACTTGAAGCGCTCGTCAAGGCTCGGAACTTGGTGAACAGCAGGCGAGAGTTCAGTGATTGACACATTAAAGCGGCGACTCCGAAGGGAGGAGAAAGCCGCTTATGGGTCATTCAAAGAACTCGCTAAAGAAAAAAAAAATTACATAAAATTCGAAAAAAAGGGAGTATGTAAAGTGATCGCGGACTTGCGTGAGCCTACCTTCCTTCTGTACGGGAGACCCATCTCAGTCCTTCAAGCTTCATTCTTGGTTCTTGTCGTGGCTAATTCTTGAGATGACAGTCTCCTTCGAGTCCCCAAGGACTCCGCCAACGAAAGGCTGCCGACGATGGGTTAGGAGATTCAGCCCAAGTTAGAGGTGAAAGTGCCCAGTCAGAAAAGTCGCGTCAGGCACACGAGGAGGTGGTCTGGGGTCAGACGCCCGACGGTGAAGGTAGGCGCTAATGCAACCAAGATTTCAGAATTGGATTTGACAAAAATGTACTATCAGTCTTTAGGGTTCCAACCACGCACGATGTATTAACTGGGCTATTCCATCCGCGTTACCCAAAGAGTCATCTGGACATCCTCAATCTGTCATTGCTCGGTTTACAGCTTGTTCTGTTCTATATTTTGCCACGTTCAACTGCCAAAGTTTTCTTTCTCTTCTATTTTGTATTCTGGAGGGCTGCTTATGATGCTGGGTTGGGTTGGGTCCTCACTAAACAGAGCAAGAGAAAGTGGATGATTCGCGAAATACAACGACTCGGATGGCTCGATGAGAAGCGTAACCCGGCTGCTAGAAACTGGATTCGTGCTCAGTTGCAGGGGAAAATGGGAAAGGACTATTCATTCGATGTGAGCAGCCTACTGATGGGCCAGCCAATGCATCGCTCATAAGTGTATCTCAATCGATTAGGAGCTTCCATTGGAATACAACACTTGGCTGTTGTTTAGACAGCTTGTAGACGTGATTCTGCTCAAGTCAGCTTTATCAAGTGCATCAGCGTTCGGTGACTAACTTGAATGTTTCTTAGTGACTTTTTGGCGTATTGCATGTTTGCATTTACTTGCTTCAGGGTGCCTGAAGGACTTTCTTTTCCCGTTCATGTCATGAGGCAAGTACTTCTCTTCCTAACACCTGATATCGTGCTTATCGCTGCGCAGATGGATCGGCGGTATTGCATTAGTCATATTCAACCTTTGGGTCAAAACCGAGGCACACAATGTCGTCAAGGATTATGGCTGGTACTGGGGCGATGTGTTTTTCCAGCGCGGCGCGCTTGTGTTTGACGGCGTCTTCGAGTTGGCCCCTCATCCTATGTACTCTGTCGGTAAGTTGTGTCGCCTCCTCTTATTAACGATTATAAATCAACGAGTCAGGTTACGCTGGATACTATGGTCTTTCCCTGATCGTTGGAAGCTATCCTGTCCTTTATGTTAGCCTGGCAGCTCATGCAGCTCAATTTGCATTCTTAGTCTTGTTCGAAAACCCTCGTAAGTGATCTCCGATCTACGTCTTACAGTCTCCTGATGTGCAGCAGATATCGAACGGATGTATGGTAAACGGAAGCCTATCGCGCTGCGCAAGCCTATCTCTGCGTCTGAAAGCAAGAAGATCAAAAAGATGAACACTTCCCGCCAACTCCCATCATCCGCCGAGGACGATCCAGATCAATTGTCTACGCCCGCTGCTACCGAAGGCGAGAGTGCCACAGATACCGAAACTGAGACGGAATGCGAAGGCAAGGCTCCGGGAATCCACCGCTCCTACCGCACCACGCAACCCATACTTTTGGAGAGTACTGTCTCTCAACATGATTTACATCACAAGTATTTCAGACGAGATGTGGTCATTTTCCATAATATTGATTTACTCCGGCAAGTACGCTTCTTGGTGGATGAATGCTTATCCTGACCTTATTTTAGTTCCTCGGATGCTATGCTTGCGCTTCTTTTGGCTTATGTCATAGTAGGATCGTCCCTACCTACACTATCGTATCATGCGACACTCGCGTTGCACTTCGCACACGCTTGTGCTTGGTGTATGTTCCACAGCTTTGGTCTCGGGCTTCTCCTTCGTGCCCAGAGCAAATCGAAATACCTCGTCCGGCACTTCCTGAAGCACTACCATTATCCGTCTCGTGATCATGGTGATGGCGCAGTGCAGGAAGCATTTACCAACTGGAAGGCCTTGTACAATATTAGCTTGTGCATGACATATAGTATGTACCCGAGGTTGATCCATGATAAACCGCTGATTGGCAACTTGGGCGCTAGCTTCACTGATGAGTCTGGCGTGGAAATCATATACGGCGCCTGTTGCCTGGTTTGAGGGTGATGCTCTTCTTTGTCATACGCTAGGAGCAGTTCGTATTTTTATCTTTGCTTATTCTCTTTCGTGCACTGAAATTTGCTTTAAGCTTTTGATCGCACTCCATGTGTGGGCAGCTATGGAGTCATTCGAAGTATTGGGTGTTTTCGGTGTGTCTACTATCTCCGTTCTTGTTCATTTTATTTACTAACATTTGGAATGTCAGGTTGGTTTTACGGTGACTTTTTCATGGAAGATTTCCCTGCGCATCTCGAGTACACTGGTATTTTCAGGTATGACTGGATGAGATGCCTCCTATCCAATACCAGTTCATTGTATTCTTTCTAGGTACCTTAATAACCCCGAACTTATGAGTGGTGCCTCCTTCCTAGGCCTTGCTCTAATCAGCAGCAGCAAGCTTGTTGGCATGCTTGCAGTCATCAGATTTGTTTCCTACTGGTGGTTCCTCCAGACCGTCGAAAAGTAAGCGTCAATTGAAATCCCAACGATTTACAGCAATGCTGACTGTCCCATCGCGACAGCCCCCACATGCGGAAATTATACGGCGACAGTCTTCGCAAGGACGCCGGCTTTGTCAAAGTTATCAAAAGCGTTGCTAGCAAGAATGTTCGTATTTTAGAATCGCGTGCGGGTAGGCATGTACCCGAGATCAAACGAGTTGCGAAGGAGGTCAAAGGCACTTTTGACAAGGTTTTCGAAGAAACTGCTGATGTGGTAGAAGAGTTCCTTGCGAGATGTAAGTGCGACGTGGTTGGCGTGGTATCTCACGGCATTTATGATTTCGTTGCAGCGAAACCCAGGATATCGGAGGTGATGCAGGAGACCAAGGTTCTTCTCCAGCAGTCGCGGGAAAGACTGGTTATCACGTTAGTAGTGAAGTTCTCAAAGCATTGACTGTCTTTATAACGTTCCGTGGTTTCAGTCGCGTCGCCCGTGACCTGTCATCATATGACACAACGAAATATAAGATATCGATTGTCCCTAGTCAATCTGGCGACAAGCGCTTCCATATCGGCGAGTCTATCAAGGTCAACTGGCAAGCTCCAGCCCGGCACTCCCATCGTGACTGGATCGGGATGTACAAAGTGAGTAGCTTTTATCTTCTATTACGAGTTCACTCATGATAAATTCCGGTAGGTCGGTGCCAACAAGTCTACATTGGTGACGAAGATATCATCTGTCGGGTTGTGGGTTCCCGTTCATGACGAAGAATGGGATCAGGATGAGCCAGTCGAGGACACTAGCCGCATTGCCCCTCTGGGAAAGAAGCCTGAGGTTGGTACCGTTTCATTTGAAGGTTCCACGCTTCCATGGACTATTGGTCAATACGAGGTGAGTCACAGCCTGTATCATCACTATGCCATATCAACTTACATTGGACACAGGTCCGTTACCACCACGATGGCAAGTACAATGTTTTGAGTCTTGATGGACCGTTTGAGGTGTATGGTACGTCCAATATTCGATCAAATATTTTTTGCGTCTGAACAGTATCGTTTTGCAGTGAACAAACCTGCGTCGCTCGATCTCACCTCCGTTCGGGACTCCTTGGCTCGCATTGTACCTCTCTGCCTGGACTCTGATCCCGACCTAATTCCTCTATCTTGCGGTGGTGTTCGAGAACCTGCCGACACAGACTCTGATGTTACTCGTGACGTGGACGATTTCAGCTTCTGGTCAGAGCGGCAGGCCAAACGCATATGCTATGTCATCAAGCAAGCATTCGAGGTCGAATACGCGCCAGATGTGGTGATGGCCGATGCTAATTTGACTGCGCTTGCCAATCGGATATTGGTCTCAAAGCAACTACTGGTTCTGTAGTTCTTGATCCATCACATTTTCATTTTTCTTGCGAGTATATTTGGAGTACATACCCATGGATGTTTTTTATTACGTAACGACATGTTTATGCCTAATCATCATATGATAGCTGCCCCCTTTCACCAGCACTCCTCTGATCAGCCAGTCCACCAGTATTGTCAGAAACGCCCATTTTCTTTCCTCGCTTGTATCGTCATGGCAAGGAAAACTGATTATTATCTCTCTCAGTGCGCTATTGCTGCCAGCAAGGTAAGTTCAAAACCCCCAATTTAATTTTATCGAAAGGATTCATTTGATCAATGTTTTCAACAGTCATCCATGACATACCACCTCGGCGCAGTCCTCGTAAAAGGAGGCAAAATCATATCAACGGGACACAATCACCATCGCACGCACTACGACGGAAACGACATCCTGAAGCACGGTCATCGCAAGCCCACTTCCATGCACGCGGAAATGCATGCCATCTTCAGTTTGACTGGCATGTCTCCTTCGTTTAAGCAGCAAGTTCAACTCTCGCTGCGACGTACCGCTGCATCTAAAAGAAGGCCGCGGGTTGAAACACGTTTCACACAAGCTGGATGCGGCGCATCCACATGGCAGCGCGTTTTATGAGACTAAAGCACAGTCTTCCGAGTCCTGTTGCGCCATTGATGCTGAGTTGTCTTCACCTTGCTGACTTGCTGTTTGTAGAGCCACCGAGAGGATGGGACTGCACGCCGCAGGGACTCGAGGGTAAACGGTGCAGACATCTACGTTGCGCGAGTCATCAAAAATGGCTTGGGCGCTGCAAAACCTTGTTGGCGATGCATACACTGGTGTTGGTGGTTTGGTGTGAAGAGGATATTTCATTGGAATCCTGTCGTTGGGGATTTCGAAGTGTTGAAGGTGAATGAAGGTTATAAGGATCACTACGAGACGCAAACTGATGTGCGACTTTTCGCGCGTTTGGTGAGTCTTTGTCGTGTTGGTGTTTGGTCTTGGGTGTTAATTTGTTCGATAGAAATTATTGAATGGAATGGAATTACTGCCTTGCATGACTGGTGATGAGAACTTGTCGGCCAGCGTAGTCCTACAGCTACTCGTCGTTTCGCTTTTTGTTGCGGACGTTGTGAGTTACTAACATGGGGAAGAACAGGCTATGCACGAAATTCAGCCCGGCCGTCGATCATTGGATAATGACTTCTGCGGTTTACTGCATGTTTCGTATCTTTGGTTTGTTGAGCTTTGACTAACTTGTACATCATTACATACTATCTGGCTAGTAAGTATCAAGGGGAGGCGAAGCCTCAGAAAGCCTCCAATCGAGACATACAGACAAGGAGGTTACTGCTCCAAATGCAGCCTATGTCCCTTCGCAACAATGACGAATCCTCGTTCATATGCACTGCTCTCACCCACAAGGCACCTTTCAAAAACGCCAGGTTTTGCTCGTAATGGATGCTCCTGTTGGTCTTCCTAAAATACACGATCGCCCTCATTTATGTAAACTGCGAGTTCGCAGACCATCCCGGTGCGCTATCAACGAATAACCTGGCGCAGCTGACCGCCGTGCACCCGCACCAGGCGACGACTAGCCTTATCCCTCCCTGGGAGACCTCCTTGACGGCTCGTCGTGGAAGCAAAACTACTACTGCGAGTGTGAGATCTCATTTAAGATGCAGTTGAAAGCTACAGGCGCCTTAAACGCCTTCTAGGGTTTTATTAGCCCCTGACTTGATGGTTTGGGTCGGGTTGTTCCAAGCCACGGTGAAGGTCGTGCCGTATCTCCTAGGTGCTTCTCATGGAGCACATCGTAGAAGACTCGATCGAGAAATCCGCAGCCATTCAAGACCCCCGATCAGTCACTAGCTCAGAGTATCAGGAACTCGTAAATGCCGTGAATGTGACCCTCGCATCTTTCGGTGTCCTCCACGACGATATGCACCAGACAATATCCTCAATGCTCATACTATCTACTAACGTCGCCCTAGACGTGTAATACTCATCGACTTTAGAGCGTGCCAGTTTCACTGTGCCAACCAGTCTGGCGTTACTTGGGAGATTGTTGTCATAGGCGAAGGTGATGAGCGCTATCTCTAGCGCTGTGTTGCAAAAGTTAGGCATTTGGCGCGTGGAGTGCCAGACATGATGCTCGGCGGCGGGAGAAAGTAGGTTAGCTTCCCACCTTGATGATTCCCCGAGTCGAGGCTTCGCATGTGCCCAGTGATGGCTACGCAGTCATCAGGAAAACGTAACTCGCTACAGAGTACTACAGAGTGCTTACAGAGCGCTCTGTAGCACAATTGAACCCGCTGATGCAGTCTGCGGCCAAGGAATTGCGTGCTAATATTTAAGATGATACACCTCACCGATATGTGCACTGGACTTCTATTTTGACGAGGCCGATGACCACACCACGGGTAGGGTGCGTCCATTGCAATCACTCGTGCCCGGAACCAACCGAAGTGCAAGACCACTCGAATAGAAGACACGGCCTCTTATGCATGCAAGAAGGGCCGACATCTCGTCCGACCAGGTGGACTTCTTCGGGTTGGCGTAGAGACATTACACTCGCGCTCACAAACTATGGTCTGCAGATGAATACCATGCTGGCATCGTGGACGAGCGGATCTAATCCGAATCCCAACGAACATTCGTGCCATCAAACTTAAAAGAGGTTGCTGCCATATGCAAGCATTCACCGCGATCGCAAAATCGATTTAAAAAGCGGGCGATAGGAATATTTAACGCATGAATCGAGCGAGATGGGCAGGCGCTGATCACCGGCTGGGTTCATATTGCTGCATCTTGCTTGGCTGACCAGAAGCTTGAAAAAAGGTCCCCACGGTAAGCATACCGAAAACAACATGCATACCTTCAGCAAGGCTTAAGAAAAGTCTGTGCCTCGTTGGAGACGGTCTGACAGTAAGTTAAGAGTCCCACCGCTTTGATATTTTATTGCACTGAACGAGTCGACACATACATACAAAAACTGGCCAAATTCCAAATCCATTGGCAGCCCATACAAATTTGATGCAACTTCGATTCACCCTCAGGGGTGAGGGCGAAGTCGTCGCCGCCGCTCGACGTTCAAAGGTTCAAGCCCAGGACGTGCGGAGTCGGGCACGAATGATATGCAGTTTGTGACTGTTTGTGACATGGTGAAGTGGTATCCACATCAGAAATACGCGATTGCGGTGTGTGAACACACTACCGATGATGATCCCTACTGAACGCCAATGAGTCTATAGACGAGGCATACAAAAGTATGTACTCACTGAATGGACAAATTTGCTACAATGTGTGCAGAAGAATAGTTGGGCATTTTGACAAGTGCGATTATTGGTTTGTAACTAAAACATCATGTACCAGTTGTCTCGTGGGTAAGACTGATTTCTCCTAGGTGAGACAAAGGGAGACAGTCGTTCCTTCTAGGCTCAAACAACCAGGGGGTATCATGTTCCCCAAAGGAAGCGCATCTCGAGCGTCGAAGCAGGATGAAATAAGACCTTGCAGGGAAATGGACTAGTGCGAATCCGCATATCGAGTCAGAACGTTGGTGAAAGTGCCGACTCGATTTCTACATTGAACGATGAATGGGTGACGCCAGATCTATTCGCATCGGCGGAATCAAGTGGGACATCGTATGTCCAAACAAACCAAATGGAAGCAAGACAAACTTGTCCATCCATCGATAAGGGGGTTGGTCACTGTGTCGGTGATAGCCTAAAGAGAAATTGGCGCCAAAAGTTTGGTCGGCAAATACCGATTCTGCTTGAATGAAGACTGTCAGGCATCTGAGCTTCTGAAGATACACAACATCAACTATCAGATCGTTGGCCCAATTACGCTCTTCATGTAAATAACCCCAGACAGTTATGCACCGCCCTTTTTACTAAAAGGCCTCAACTTCACAGCATGGTCGCAAGCGACAATGAGGAGACAGCGCAGGATGTCCATACTTCCTCCCTCCCGTACTTGCGGTCTCCCCAGCCTTCAATACTTTCCCAAATCCCGCCTCCATCAGTTAATGACAAACCAAGAACACAAGTAAAGGATAAACAAACAATTGAAACACCTCTTTCGTCGGTAGCGGAGCTACGCGGGAATACGGTCCAGCTGGACGCTCGCGGGTCTCTTCCATCCGTCGCAGGACTGTCGCCTTCTTCAGAATCTGTCCAAATCACTACAACTGAACATTTACCTGCTTCCATGCCGTCTGGAACGGACATTACGATTCGACTCCAGACTGAGCTTCTAGCTACCGCCAACGAACTGTACCGCAAGGATATAGAGGGTCACGGCGAAGTACGCGCGGGGAAGGCTCCTGAGCGGATTTCAGTAATGCCGCTACCGCCATTTTCAAAGCGCTTCCCTAAAGCAAATACACAAGAGTTGACAGATGAGGATTATTGGTCTTCGTTTCCGCCACACATAAAAAATTTTGTACGCAGTACTGCTTTTAGTCTCATGCGAGGCTTGTTGACTCGCACAAAGGCGCAAAAAATGTACAATATTGCGCAACAGATGGTACAGTCCGATGCCGTGCTGAAGACTGGATTCAGCGCGACTGAAGCTACCACGATAACCGCGAGGGCTAGCATGGACGTTCCAGGGTGCCCTCCAGGAGCGTATCCATCGCTTCCTTTTGACCCCTCAATTTTCTCCGATCCCGAGTTCACATTATCGGTAGATCGAGCAACGGCTGCTCTGGGGACTGGCCAATCACGCCCTCCTGAGTTCGGCCAAGAGGAGTTCAACGAGGATGACTACAGCGAAGAAGCTGATGCCGACGTTGAGGATCAAGACCTGGATGAGAACGAATCTGATCTGCGGCCACAGCCAACTTCAGTTCCGCACGCACCACATTTCCATGGATCACTGCCTGCGACCTTTGCGCAGGTAGTCCTGAGTTACGAGGAAACGGTTTTACGAAGTGGACCGCTTTCGACTGACTTCAGAACTAAGTTAACAATGCCTGCTATGCCAATGCTAGCAGCGCCTGTTGAGGAATTGGTATTTCATAAGAAAAACAAAAAAGTCTCATCTATGAAAATGCCGGCGGTTGGCGCCGAAAGTACGGTTGTGCCGGGACAGGTAGTGGGAACGGCAGGCACGGCACCGGCGTCGGTGCTGGAAAAGGGTAGTGGAGGGACCGGTGGAGAATTGAGGAAGCGCTCACTGCCTCTCACCGCCAACGCAATGCCTGCAGCACGAGCAGCGACAAAAGAAAATATATCTTCTAATCCTCCACCCAGCTCCCGTGCACAGGGAAAGCAGCCTATGTCGTATGCACCGCCCACAGCTACAGCTACAGCGACGACGACAACTACCCCAACAACGGCTACGGCCACTGTCAATGGTCAACAACCAGCAAGAACGGCTCGTGCGGCATCAAAGGCACCGATTCCTGCTCACGCCTATCAGCATAATCATTCTCATCACCATCCATCGCCTCCATCATCCAATGCATCCGTGCCTCAGAAACATCGTCCTCCGGCCACCGCTGCTCCAGGTAAATCCTCTCAGAACAACTCCAAGATCTGGAGTACTAGCTCGACAGAGGAGCGTGAGCGTATCAAAGAGTTCTGGCTTGGTCTGGGCGAGGACGAGCGCCGCAATTTGGTCAAGATCGAGAAGGATACCGTCCTCCGGAAGATGAAAGAGCAACAGAAGCACAGTTGCAGTTGTGCAGTCTGCGGCAGGAAGCGGTCCGTACCCATTCCTTGATCTCACCCATGAAAAAATTTTACTGACCTGCGCGCTTGTCTTTGTGTCTTGTTCTTTCATCGGTGTTGGATATCTGACGTCCGTGCGCATGTATAATCGATGCCTATAGACATGCGATCGAGGAAGAGCTTGAGGTACTGTACGATGCTTATTACGAGGAGCTAGAACAGTACGCGAACTACCAGCAGCGCTATGTCTCCTCTGGTGGCACCATACCTCCTCCCCCTGGGCCAGGTCCGTTTCCCGGCAGCGTCGAACTCGATAAGAACGGCGCTGTCATCGGTCATCCCCCGAACAAAGTTGCCCAGAATCCCCCGCCATCTAATAGAACACCAGCCCTGACAAACGGCCGAAAACCTCCGAAACATGAAAGTGAGTTTGATGATGATGATGGGGATGAGGACGAATATGAGGAGGAGGAAGAGGAGGAGTATGAAGAAGACGAGGAAGAAGAGGAGGAGGATGAAGATCCAGAAGAGGAGGAAGAAGAAGTGAAACCACGAGATCGACGTAATCCCGGTGTTCGCGGACGAAGACCTGTAAATAATGCAAAGGTTAATGGTCGCGACGGTTTGTTCAATCTTGGGAGTAGCTTAACTGTAACGGGTAAGCTCACCTTTTACTCTGTGCATCACTTTCCTTAATTTCTCCTGTATAGGTCCAGGTAACATTCTGACGGTTGCAGATGATCTCCTAAAGAATGATGGGCAAAAATTCTTAGAGATGATGGAGCAGCTCGCTGAGCGTCGAATGCAGCGAGAGGAGGAAGCGGCTGCTGATGTTGAAGATGAAAGTGATGACGATGACGATGAGGAAGGCGACGAGGATGATGATGACGAGGATGAAGAGGAAGAGGACGATGATGAGGACGATGAGGAGGTGAGTATCCGTTATATTGAACCTTTCTTTTTTAATCTTGCTCAGGTGATGACCGAGGAGCAGAAGATGGAGGAGGGCAAGCGGATGTTCTCCATTTTTGCTGCTCGGATGTTTGAACAGCGCGTCCTTCAAGCGTTTCGAGAAAAAGTTGCACAGGAACGTCAAATGCAGCTTCTGCGCGAACTTGAGGATGAGGACAAGCTGACAAAGGAACGAGAGGCGAAAAAGCAAACTCAGAATCAGAAGAAGAAAGCTAAGAAAATGTGCGTTTCTGCATTGATTTACTGCTTCGTGCTCAAAACGAAATGATTAATCTTGCACAGACTCCAAAAACAAGCCCGCGATGAAGAGCGAGCCGCCAAAGCAGCTGAGAAGGCTGCAGAGGAGGCCGCTACAAAGGCCAAGCAGGCAGCTCAAGAGGATGCGCAGCGGAAGAAACGCGAAGAAGAACGTGCTCGTCGTGAAGCTGCCCGGAAAGCTGCAGATGAGGAGAAACAACGCAAGGAGGAGGAGCGTCGTAAACGCGTTGCGGAAGAAAAGGAGCGAGAGGCCGAGCGGGAACGTAAACGCAAGGAAAAGGAAGAGAGGGTCAAGCAGGAGCGCCGTGAGCGAGAAGAAAAGGAGCGCAAAGCCAAGGAGGAGAGGGATGCAAAGGCGGCGGCTGAAAAGGCTGCCCGAGACGCTGCCCGTAAGGAGCAACAAGAGAAGGAAGAACGTGAGAGAAAGCTTGCTAAAGAAAGGGAAGAGAAGGAGAAAGCGGAAAAGGAACGGATTGCCCAGCAGCAACGAGCTGGCAAGCACACCCGTCCACCAACCTCTCCCCGTCCTTCAGGTTCCACGCAACGCACTCCGAGCAACAACGGTTCTAAGAAAATTCTCAGCAAGCCCATCCCCGTCACTCCCACCTCGTCCGGAAGTACGCCACGACCGTCGCTGCAGCAGACACCACAGCAGCCCCAGCGTCCCATGTTGTCTAATTCTCAACCTGCAACTCCTGTGGCACCCACCATGCAAAATCATTTCCCTCCACCCACCACTCCTCATTATCCTGTCGCTTCTGGTATGATGCCTCCACTTCCCGGCACATTGTCCCCTCGTCTACCCTTTGCGCAACCTCCACCTCCATTCGGACTGTTCGGTCCAGGACCATCAATGCCACCACCAGGGCCTCCTCCGAACCTCGGTCCATCTGCCCTTCCTCGCAATTTCGGTTCGCCTACTTCCTTCGAATCAGGCTTTAGCCGTCCTCTGGCTCCGACAATACCCATTGGACCGCCTTCGAAGGTTTCGCAGAACCTTCTTGGTTCACCGACCATGCTGGCACCAGGGCCTCCTAGGCGAACGTCTATACCGGACCCGGGGCCTGTCGCACGGCCGGTTTCTATTGCTCCAATCGCTCCCCCTGCACCTATTGCACCCCCTGCCCCTATCGCGCCCCCCGCACCCATTGCAAGGCCAATGACAGGGGAGACATCTGGCTCAGGCTCGGGTTCCCCTAGTTGTCGCTCTCCAAGTCCAAAGGGCATCCTTGGGTCTTCTGCTCTTGCAGCTGATGATGACGAGGTCGTTCCTCCGCCTGGACGACGCATCGCGCCAGGTGCAGTGGGGCAGTCCTGGGGCACTAGTAATAGTCCACGAGCCGTCGTTGGAGATAACCGGCCTCCTTGGGGTGTACCCGCGCCCCCAGGGTTTGGCTCGCCTCGTCCTCCAATCGGGCCTTCATTGTGGGGAGGAGTGAACCCCACGTCTGATTGGCAGGCACCTGGGACATTCTTTCCAAATTCTTTTGTGAACCATATTAATTCATCACCGCCCCCTCACACAGGCTAACTTGAATATCGCTGACTAGTCTTTCGTTTTGATTCCTCTTGATACGCTCCCTCGTGCTCTTCTCTTTTGCTCTATTTGCATCGATGTTTGCGATCAAACAAGCAGTAATACATTATAAAGATGTCAGATTTGGAGTGATCGATCGTCAAGTTACATGGTGCATAAGTATTATAGCAACTTGCTCGACGCTGCCGGAGCGACTCTACTACGGATGAGCTTGATGACGTACAGAGGAAGCGCGCTGACTGCTACGATGACAGCAACTTTCCATGCAAAACGAGTGGACACGACAAAATCGAGATCTACAAGGGACGATGAGTAACCCTTGGGATAGGATGACGGGAACACGTACCGAAATACTCCGGTAAAAAAGCAATACTGATAACATAAAAGAAAAGGGTGACTACTTCTGAAATAACCATGTAAATATGCCTGTCGCCAGTAATCAGAGCGCGTCCATCCAGAGGGTTACTGTAGTTCTTACCAAGTTGTGATTTCTAGTGCAACCATGATGAGCTCGTTGATGACCAAAGCCGTAAAAGAGATGGACACGATGTTTAAGAACTCGGTTTCAAATAACAGGAGGGACATGATCATGATGGCTGCGCCTGCAAATATGACTGTCAACTCAGGGAATCTGGGAATGGAATAAGCGGGCGCACCTTGGTACACGCTGATCATCAACCACTGAAAAAACGTCTTGAAAGATAGGGCGCGTCCCTACACTCAGTTGTCAATAAGCCATAAACCCATCCACCCATCCACCAACCTTCGTCAGTTCCTTGTATAACTCCGGGTATATCAACGCAAGATCCTCGTTCACATCACGATCCAGAACCAGCGAAAAAACAGGCGCCATAGTATAAATCGTCGCATACCCTACCATCAACCACCCTTGGTACAACGCAATTGGGGCAAAGTAGAAGATAGCCGAGAAAACGGCTTGCATAATCGAGATGATGAGGCCGCGGTGGATGACGAATTGAGCGAGCTTTGCAGAACGGCGGTATGAGTTGCGGCCATGCCACATGAGGAGCTTCGTGAGGTGGCTGAACTGGGTGACGGAGAAGTCGGCAGCAAGGGATGCTTGCTTTCCTTCTTTTCCAACGATACCGACACCTGCGCGCGTCAAGGTTTGAGAATTCCGTTTGGAATCAGTATTGGGGGTGTTGGAGGACTCACCAACGTCAGCGGCTTGTATCATACTGACATCATTACCACCGTCTCCGATACAGCAAACCCGTTTCTTGGTGTGATGTCGGATTAGTCTTGCGACATCTGCTTTCTGGGTGGGAGAGCATCGACAAGCAACAACAGCCGATAACTTTGTTGTGATCTCGATGAACTCATTCTTGTACAGGTTCAAACAGAGCTGAGTGGATAGGATAAGCGCAGCACAAGTACATGTCCGAAGAATGTCGTACCTGCAACGACTCGCCATCGATAACCAAACAGCAATCCAGCTTCGATTGTAAGAACTCCAGCTCGTCCCTGACTTGATCAGAAGTTTTTACTACAAATTCAAAGCATAAGCGGCGGAACAAAACACATGGATCAAAAAGCTTACACTTGGCAACCTCATGGATATACTGATTCCGCGCCACCAGTTTCGTCGAAATAGCGATACACCGCGCCGTCTCGATCTTATCGCCCGTAAGCATCCAAATCTTGATTCCCCCATTCCTGAGCAGCTCAAGCGTCCCTTTCACTTCATCCTGTAGCTTATCCTCGACGCCTGTCAGGCCAAGCAGCTCCAGGTCATGCTCTAGGTGCTCCGCAACGACAGAAATCATCGCCTCGCCGCGTCCATCAAGCCGGATGCTAGCAGCATGGTGCGCGGTCTTAAACGTTGCATACTGCTGCGAAGTCAGCCGCTTACGTGCAACGACGAGCGTGCGTAAACCCTCGCGCGCCATATTCCCCGTCTCCTCTTCCAACCAGTCATTCCGCTGCACGATACGAGCCATGACAACATCTGCGCCCTTTTGCAAAAAAAGCACCTCGCCAGTGTGTACGTCTCGTACGACGATGCCCATACGCTTGGATTCGCTTGTGAAAGGGAATATATCGAGGATGTCGTAGGTGAGACGTGCGCCGGTGGGCGTTTGGAGCTCCATGCGTGTGCGGTCGCGGAAGACGAGCGTGAGGCCGACGCTCTCTGTCCACTTGACGATTGCGACTTCATCTGGGGAGGAGGCTTGGTAGGTCAAGGTGCCGTCGTCGTTGGTGACTGGAGTGACCTAGATTCCAAAAGGTGAGTTAGGAGAGAGGGAGAGAGGAGGTGACACACATTGTGACAAAGTGCAAGACTAAGCACTACGTCTCGGAGCCTCGACGACATATCCCTCCGTCCTCTCATGGCAAGTTGTGCACCTGTAGCTATTGAACTGCTTCTTGCATGAACTGCATTTCGTGACTGTCAGTCTAGCTGTGATGAAAGGAGCAGATGTATGAGATACCCGCCTTGATCAGCACCAAATGCACTCGCAAGCTGGTGAGCAACTTCGTCCATGCTGTCAAAACCGTAAGACATAGTTCCCATATGCAGCTTCTTCATCTCCATCTCTAGAATGCCCGTCAGCCATCCGTGTGCGCATAGCAAGAGATTTAAAATAGAATGAGTAGAAGGAGGTAATAGGTAGATGGGAGAAGAAACAATTTTGCGCACCATTTTGCGTAAGGGTCCCAGTTTTGTCACTAAGAAGGTACTCTATGCGTCCCAGCTCTTCAGGTAGTGTGCTCGTGCGGACGATTGTGCCAGGAATCTCGGAGTCATTCATTATTTGCTGTGCGTAGACCGTCTTGCCCATGTCAAGGTTAACACG
Source organism: Suillus occidentalis (assembly GCA_016628085.1). Classification (NCBI taxonomy): domain Eukaryota; kingdom Fungi; phylum Basidiomycota; class Agaricomycetes; order Boletales; family Suillaceae; genus Suillus; species Suillus occidentalis. Next base: position 26,788 of record JABBWB010000286.1, read on the forward strand.
CAAGCTAGGTTTGCAGTGAGCAGGATACGTAAGGGAAGCAATAGAGGGAAGAAAAGACACTGATTACATGCTCTCGTTTTCTGTGGAGGAAAGACATACCTGATGGGGATAATAGACGAGAATAATATGAGGAAACGGAATACATAGATATACCACTGTCCCCTGAACCCATTCAATGCAACGAGTCCAAACGATAGCGCGAACGTCACCGCGCAAAGAATCTGTATGTAGACTGTCATGACTGTTCTCCTCAACACAGGTATGTATGTGCCTACCTTGGCAAGTCTATTGATCTCCAGGTCCAGCAGACCGACCTTGGTCTCCGGATGGCTCGTGTTCATGACAGCGCGTGTTTCAGACCCCGTGTAAACGATGAATCCAACAGCAGAACCCGCTGCTAATACCGTGTTGCTCCACAAAACATTCTCTGCAGACAGGGGCTCAACAGTGGGGACCTGTACCATGGGCACATCATCAACAGAATGTGCGTGGGGCGTGTGTATCGTAAACGTCCCAATGAAAGTGTGAATGTCCTTGATTGGAGCATCAGCTGAGGTTCCGATGTCGAATGAGAATCTAGCAACGAAGAGGACAAGAGCACACACCATAAACTTCCGCGTCCAAATCTAGTAGTTCTCTATCGTCGACAAGCTTCTGAGTAGCTGTAACTGCAACACGAAGCTTCCAGTCCGTCTCTCCGTCGAGTTGGTCAGTTCGGATGAAACATGTTCCAGAAGCGTCGCTCGTGCGCAAAAGAACCATATCTGCCGGTACGCGCTGATTCTTCTCCAGTACGACGAGGTCGCCCACCTTGAGGGAAGAGGAAGGGACAGAGCGTGTGTGCGGTCCACTGTCAGAGGAGGGAACGAGGATGAGGTATTTCTGGGAGTTTGCTTCACGGTCGCGAAGATTGCGCTTGTAGTCATCATAGGCTTCTTTGCCCATTGTGACGCAGAGCACGAATGCGAGGGGTGCGACATATGTAACAATAAATCCTGGGCTCACATGAGGTGGGACAGAATCAATATGAGAGGAATAAGCATACCAATCTTGAGTGCTGGAACGAACTGGGAAAGAGCGACGAGAAGGAAGTAGAGATTGAAAAAGAATTTGAACTGCTCGTATATGACGATAGGAAAGAAGGTGAATATGTTGTATTTCTGATTCCGTACAAGGTTAGGCGGGAACTTGGATTGTAATTTGTCTGCAAAGTTGAGTCAATAACTTCGGAGAACATGCTTGAAGTAGACGTGCCTACGGGTCTGAATGGTATTGACCTGGACTTGTCCTGCGTCTTATGTATACTCGATGGACGCTGTCCCGATGAATGCTGTCTCCACGTAAAGATTGTTATGCTTTACAAAAAGACTGACAACTCACCCTGGACAGTTTTCTCGACTGTTCACCAACATTTCCCTCTTCAACCTGTTCCAGCATCCTGTCTCTATTCCCAAGCAAAGTTGCCTCCTCATCGAATTCGTCTGCGTCTATGTATCGTTCGCGTTGTTTGCCCTTTCCCTTTACAGTCAAGTTTACGCTGCGTGCCGCAGCAGCTCTCAGAACGTCCGTGGGCATATCGGTATCCTGGTCGTCGTTCAGAGGAACGTACCCGGCTCGTGTCTTTCCTTTGCGTCCGAGAGAGTGCAACGGGATTTCAGACATCAACGTCGACCCGAGGCCAGTCCTACTCAAAAGTCAAGGCTGCCAACCAAATAGTAGATGCCTGATGAGTTGATCAAAAGTGACGTCAAGAAAACAAGAAATTAAGGTGCAGGGGAGTACCGTATGATAATGGGCTGTTGCGTGAGATGAAGCACCGCCCTTGGCACTGGCAAATAGGCTCAGGCTGATGAACAAAGTGGTTGTCGACACAAACGACAGTAGTAACGCGTGGATCAAGCAAACATGCGTAATACGTATGTATGTGTAATTCTGTATAATTAGTCTACATCATGTTCTAGAGCTTCTGCCCCACTCTGGACTCTGAGAACTTTCGCGGAAAACCGGCATCTTGGACATCAAATCCAAACGCAAAGTAAAGGATATTTTTCGCTGGCACATAATGTAAAGCGATGGTCTATCAAGATTATCATCTAGTTCAAAGGCCAACTTCATCTGCGAATGGTAATGCCTGCACACTCCCTATAGCAACAAACGTGGGCTTGGCTTTCGTTATCGCAGCGACAGACTAGATACGTGCTTTAATATCCCCGCGAAAAACGAAAAAGAGGGCACATACCTTTGAGAATGCAGCAGCATCGACTTTGTCTATTGACGCTAGCGTAGCTTCGATCGAAGCGTCCGAGTTTGCAAAGACCTGTAATCATGAGAACGTTCCTCAGAAACGGAAGACCACGACTAGATGGCAGGGACGCACCTTAGTACTGAGAGCGCCGAAAATGGCATCACGACCATCTAGAGAGCTAGCAGCAGTAAACTTGGCCTTAGCCACAGCCGTTTTAAGTGCATCACCCTTGAGGCCCGTCGACTCCTTCAATGCCTTAGTAGCAACCTTAGCAGCCTCCTTCACCCCTTCGGCACTCGAGCCCTGGACAAGTAGACCGAAAAGTGTTGCATCTGAATATGGCATGAGAACAGATTGCACCGACGTCCCCTGCGGAATGGCAGCAGAAATAGGCGAAAGACCCTGCGACCACTTAACAGATGGCTGAGGCGACAGGTGCGCAGAAAGGATAGCAAGCGCAGGGTCCATAGGACCAGCAGCACCAAAGCCAATGAACACAGTCTGAGGACCCCCATGCGACTCCACCCTCGTCTCACCACCGAAGTATGTCGATGGTTTACTCTCCGCGACTGCATTGCCCACAGATGCACCTGCAAGTGCTTTCTCGACCAACTGCGTAAGTGCAGCTGAGTCGATGCCGGTACCCAAAACAGCTATGTTGCCTTTGCTGAATGCACGAGCTGCGAATTCCTTGACATCGTCGAGGGAGACATGACTGTGTGGGGACGCGAAGAGGGAGGAACCGAGACCAGAACGGAAGGCGAGCGAATGAGCGAGTTCGAGCGCGTACGTTGCGGGGTTTTGCGAGGCAGCGGTGCTCTCGGCTGCGACTACAGGGAGGACGTACTCTTGGAATTCGTGTCGTTGGAACTTGCTAGACGTGAGGAAGGAAGACATGAGGTCGACGAAGAATGACCTGTAAACATCACAATTATATTAAACTCGACGCATAAAATGCTGCACGTAAGGAAACGGACTCGTCACCGCGTAGGAACTCAGAAGTGAGTGCCAAATATTCACGGGATAGACTTGCAGAAAGGATGCCGCCGTACAACTCGCTCTCTCTGACCGTGCCCAATGCCGACCTTTTGGCAGTGCTCTGTAAATACTGCTTCAGAGCGCATATTCAAGATAAAACATAATACTCACCTTGAAAGCAAAGTTTTTCAGTGTATGCGCGACACCAGGTTTAGGCTCGTATCGGCTGCCGGCCTTAACGAGGAAGGTGACAGCGGTGGTGGGTTGACCGTTGTCGATGGCTGCGACCTTGACCCCGGCATTGTCTACGACGGTGGCGAAGCTGCGCGCGAAGGCCGACGCTCTTCTTGCAAGCATTTGTAGAGATGAGTGAGCTTGAACGGAACGGATAACTTTGAGCTCAGGTTGCAGAGCGGAGTTGGCTCAACAAACGGTAGATTCCGTATTCGTCCGAAATTTTGCTATGTCCGCATCGTGACCACAATCGGAAGGTCTTTAGGTTGGTGGAAGTAAACTCAGTAGTTGGAATCATAAATAAATCACATTGCACTACAACCTACGAAAGCAACTGATAACAAGTAGGTAACGGGTACATTCGACAGTCAAACCAAGACAGCAGTCAAACCAAGACAGCAGTCAAACCAAGAAAGCAGTCACTAGAAAGCAAAAGACAGCATTTTACAAACAAGAAAGCAATGATCAAAGAAAAGTCCAACACAGCATTTAAAAAACGGACGCCCACAATCCTTTACACCTTTCTCGCCCATGCAGTGTGGTAGACCCCAACCAGGCCGGGGACGTGCTCTATGTCCTCAATAAACCCACTGACAAGGGTGTCAATCGCGTGCTGGGTCATCTCTGCCTCACGAAGCATGGGTTTGAGGCTCTCCGCAAAATCCTTCAATGCGGCCAAGTACATCTTACCAACACGCTTCATGACCGGGTTCAGGTGCCAGTCACCAATGGGAATGTGGAACGTCTGGATAGTTGGCACAGTAAACTGGTGAGACTGCTGAATGAAACTAGGGATTCTGTCGGCAATGGGAACCAAGTGGCGAAGCTCAAGGGAGCGGTTAACCACCTGAAAAAAGCTACGCGCATGAGGCGCCTGGCGGGCAAGGTCAAAGGAAGACCCATGAGCAAAGTCGATATAGCGCCCAATCTCGCCGGAAAAGAAGAGTCCGCCGGGACGAAGCAACCGAGCGACTTCCCGGAGGAGTTCTGGGTAATCCGTTACCTATTCATGATCAATGAATAAAAGGAACGTGGTAATCAATGAACAACGTACAGCTAGATCGATATTACGAGCATGGATAAAATCCATAGCTCCATTGTTCCATCTGAAACGTTCTGTGATATCATGGATCTCGAATTGCACATGCGGCAATGGGCGCCTGGTGGCAATCGGAACTGGGCGGAGGGGTAATTCGAAACCATTCATCTAACACGGGTATAAGCAAGCTCACCGATATCAACCCCGTAGATCTTGGCACGGGGAAATAATCTCGCCATATCCATCGGCCTGCAGGAAATTTAGCGTAAGAGAAGCACAGATCAGAAGTTGATCAACAGATCGCGCACCAACGGCCTGTCCCGGTGCACAGATCGAGTACACGTTTTTGCCTGTTGCGAACATCGCTGAGTACCTCGGTTACTGGGCCAAGGTAGTGGAATTCGACGGTATCACGCAAGATTCTATGAAGATTGTTCAATCTCTAATGAAAAGTTAGCGATTTTAATTGTGTAGGTTGCGTGGCACCTACTGCTTGCTCCGGCCCGTCGACAGGCAATGGATATGGCAAGCTACCATGAGAATGGAAGAGCCTTCCGTCCCTTTCAAAAAAGTGGTCCGGAAAGTCATATTCTTCGAGTTCAGTCACGTCAGAGGACGCGTCAGAGGCGTCGTCGTCATCTGTGAATTGGAGGAATGGGTGAGGGAGCGCCACCTTGGGGGTATAGGCGTTGGACTGACCGTGCGGCATATTCTCAGTGTACTCGAAGGTCATGAACGGGATGGCGCAGCGATGAGGAGACGACTGCGCGACAACTTGCTTTGATGTGATAGTTGTTGGCAAGACGCCGAAATTGGACCCCGCCGCAATTCCTGAGTTTTATACCGATAGTAACTCAGCGAAACAGGGTAGAAGGCTAAACACGAGGTCAAAAACAAGCGGCCCTTTTGAATCGAGGTTGAGATGGGAATGATTCACAATAACAACGTGTCAGCGTTGGTAAATGGGGAGTGTCAAAAGCTGTATTTGCGAGTTGGTCGGTGGGTTGAACTCAGGTTGAAGTCAGCGGCTGCCAGGAAGGGAAAAGAAGGTTGGCCGGTTGATGGGGAGTAGAAAGGCCACGCAGGCACGCTCGCTCGAGAGAGGAAAGCAAAAGACCGAAGAGCGGCATAGGTGATGGATAAGTATCGGCTGAGGAAAGATGCTAATTTTCGAGAGAGGAAAAGACGACAACAGTTACGTGATAAGCTGAACTGCCTCAGCTGACCATTACAGTAAAATGACACAAGGGATGTCAACTTACAGATACCATCCGATTCGGCGTAGATCTTCAAATTGTGATAAGGTCCAACAAAAGCGCCTCTATAGGCCCGCGTCGAACTAGGCTTTCATTACTGAATAACTGTCATTGGGCAAGTCAAATGATGCGCTTCTCAGTGACTGTGTAAAAAAAGCTGCCTCATTAGTGGATGGCGCCTACTACTTAGCCTATTTTTTGGCAGGCCTGCCGTCGTCCGAGTCGATGCCCAGAGCTACTTTAGTGCCCCCATGGGAAGCGAATTCACCCAGATTCAGGTTCATCCGATTAGGCGTACATGCCGGCCTGGGGATACGTTGATGACATGGCTTTTGTCCTACGGTCATTATAACAAAGCATCTTTTGGTGAGTCACGATGATTGATCTATCTGGTAGGCTAAAAGCTGCTGACCGTGAGCGTCCCCCACCAGGATGATTCAGTTCGTGGGATTTGCCACCTCCCCGAGTTGCCGCATTGCAGCATACAGCTCACCTGCCAGCAAGTGGCTCACGTTATCTGTCGCTTTCGTGAAGACTCCCGCTAATCTGCCAACAGAAACTGGCCAGGACCATCTGACGGTGGATGTCATATTAATATTGTTGTTTGTTTTGGGAGAAAGCTGATATTTTTGATTCACTTCTTTTTGCAGGCGGCAGAAGCATCCCCGCGACGCGAGATACTGGTCACGTGCACGTCCATGTGTGTGTTTCGTGCCTTTAAGACGCGTATAAACGCCCACACTTGTCCACACAGGGAGGGTACTTAATGCCCCTTTCCGTCTGCCACGCACTTACCATCACAACATACCATTCCCGTCGGAATTCACTATGGACGACATCGATGCTTTTTTTGCTGAGCAAGAACAGCGCATGAATCTTCCTGACGAGGACGTGGATGAGTACATTCGTGCACGATTGGAAGATTACCAAAAGAACAAGTACGCGCGCCATTCAATTGGTTCCCTTCTACCAGTACCCTGAGTAGGATAATTACAGAAGTCATCTTATCGATCAGGCCATTCCCGTGCAAGGTCACCCGCCGCGCGCAGTTGATACATTTCTCACTTCTGACATGGAAGGGGAAGAACAACAGATCCCTGACAAACAAGTGCCCAGGCAGTGCGTTTCACTTACCTTCTCACGTCGCTTTCGCAAATCTCAGATCATCTTTTCTACAGATTGAAGCGCAAATCCGCAGCACCCGAACCTCCAGCCCAGGGGAAGAAGCCAAGGTTGTACGAGATTCCCAACGTGACCACGTCAGGGGCACCCCTTCTACCTACTGTTTTCTCACGTGGTGACAATGCTGAACATGACGCAAAGTACGTTGTAGTGACCCTCCGCTCAATTTCGGATTAATTAGATTGACCCTCGACTAACACATTTGAGAACAGCGCCGTAGATTCAACTTACTCACCAAGCAAAGGCGCCAACCAAATTCCGCAATTCGCGGCTCACCAAAATGGGGATACCCCAATCGAAACTATATCGTCTTCTCTTGGCCGGCATACTAACTGCGGGCCTGTCGATGCCTCTACTATTGTGAACTCTTTGCGAATCCCGAGCCCCACCAATGAATCAAGCGCTCATGATCATGGGGCAGTCAAATTACCCGTAGCTGGATCTGGATCTCATATCACGAAGCCCATAATATTCCACGAAGACAATGGTGACGCCAGACGTTTGTCGCCAGCACGACCAATGCCCCATGACTGCACCCCACGAACCCGTAAACCAAGAGTTGCTAAGTTGGTGGCGCATGATGCTATCATTCAAGAGCCCACAAATGGCAGCAACCCGGGAGCTCGCATGCTATGCTTAGATCATAACGAAGAAACTTGTGTTGAGAACGAGAGGCTGCGGTGCTTCGTGCCAGACGTTGGCGTGGCCAGTCCACAGTCAAAGTTACAAGAATCCTCAGCCACGAATATCAGCGATATCACGAGCCCCAGTAATTCCCCCCGTGGAACAGCACGCCACTCGAGTATTCCAGCTTCAATATCATCAGATCCAGAGTCTATTGCATCCTCATCTAGGGCAACAGTCGTAAAACCCCAGAAGGTTCGGAAGACTGTGAGCAGCTCGAGGAACAAAGCCGATGCTTCAAAGCAGAATAAAGACCAGAAAAACAAGGGAAAGCCAGCGCTTGTTACTCCTCTCGAATATGCGCAGAAGCTGAATCTTGACTTGCCAAAGAAGCGCAAGTCCGACTACCTCAAGGGCAAGTATATTTTGTATGTTGGTGGGGACATGCAGTATGCAGGCGTCCAGACGCGTGGTCGCATGGACTACGTGAGTTTCCCATGTTTTGCTCTCCCTGATCTTATCGCTACTTCCGTATACCCCGGTCCGCTAATTACGCGCCATCATCTTGTGGCGAAGAAACTCCGCCTTCAACGCTGACGTACACTACGTATCATCGTCATCATTTCGTTAATGCCGTCGAGCGATACGTTTCTAACATGATCGTTTCAGATTGTCAAGCATGGTGGCACCTTGGTACCATCATATGACCCTACTACCGTGACTCACATTGTGACGGATGCGACGACTCGCCCGACACTGAAAGCCCTCGGACTTAAATCGTTGAAAGAAATTCCTAACAATATCCCAACGGTCACATGGAGTTGGGTGATATCCGGGTACGGTCGTTTGGGCTACAACAAGGGCAAGGGCAAACGCGGCGAGGAAGCAAACAATCCGAAAGGCAAGGCTAACGCCACAAATGATGATGAAAGCCTTCTCGATTTCGAATTTCTACACGCCGCATTCCCTCAACGCATTGATGCCGGTAGAAGCTGGCAGTCGAGAGGAAAGGGAAAATTGGTTGAAGCAAAGGGTCAAACAAGCGCATCTGCGAACGACCTCGGCGGAGATTTCAGTTGCATTTCGTAAGTTTGCTCACTGTTCCCTTCGAATATGTGTTCAATACGATTGCATTTCTTAGCTCCTTCACTGAAGATCTTCAAACGGAACATAAACAAGGCCCAGCGTCAAAGCTAGTCGTTCTTCCTCCTGCGCCCCTTGCCTTCGTTCCCACGAGGAAAGCTTCCAGCACAGCCCACCATAATGACAACCAAAACAGTCACATTCATACTAATACAGAAGACCCTCTTGCTGAGTTTTACGAGAAGGCGAGGACTGAACGAGATCAAGCTGTGAGTCGTAACGTCCAACAAATTTTCCTCAGCTCAACTATCTCCAGAGAGGTCTTGAACAAAGCGAGACAGACGAGAGCGATCAAGAAAAAGAGTTGTCGAAACCAGCACAGGTTCCTCGGCGCGTGAGTTGGCTACATTCCAACTCCCTGAACTAATCTTGAATGTTGTGTCATGTTCCTGAAGGGTTTTACATGTGACCGAAAGGAACCTGAGCAGCGCGAATGCGTGAATCAAGATATCATCGATAAGGTTTGTATCTACATTTGGCGTTATCTAGGGCTGATAGAGCTTATGAACAGTTGGAGGAACTCATGGAGTTGCACAAGGCAAAACTAGGTGAAGATGACCGCTGGCGAGTGTACACCTACTCGAAATGTACGCAACAACTACGCATCGGAGTTATTAGTGCTGACGGCCCTGGTAGGTATTCGTGCCTTGCGCAATTATCCAAAGAAAATCAAATCATTCGACGAAGCCCGGTCAATCAACGGCGTCGGTGAGAAGACCGCCCGAAAGGTGTGTACTGACTGACGCACATTGACGTTATGCTCTCATAAAGCATGTTTTGCCAGATCATGGAAATCATCGAAACTGGCGATTTGAGACGCATCGGCTACGAAAAGACGGATGATGTCGAAGCCATTAACTTATTTCGAGGAATATACGGAGTTGGTATGAAAAGTGTCCGCTCTTCGTTTGCCAACCTTCTGATCCATTGGCACAGGCCAACAAATAGCTTCCATGTGGTACAATAACGGATGCCGGACGCTAGATGATGTTCGAGCTCGGAAAGGTGGCATTAAGTTATCCCACGTGCAAGAAATTGGTTTACAATTCTACGATGGTCGGCCCCTCGTGTTCACTCGTATCGGCTCATGAATGATTTTATTGCCAGATATTAATGATAGAATGCCACGCAGTGAAGCAGAGGCTATCTTCAACTTGATCAAACCCATTGGTAAAGTTTTACTGTTACGGGTTTTCACGACCTATTGATCTTGATGTGACACAAACAGCTCTCAAGCTTGACGAGCACCTTTTCATTGACATCATGGGTAGCTTCAGAAGGTTTGCGGCAATTTACTCTTGCTTGCCATGACCTCACTTTTTTGATAGGGGCAAAGCTACTTGTGGCGACATTGATATCCTAATGACTCGACCAACCTCAGATGGAATGACACATGCAGGTGAATGTTTTTGCTTTCTCGTAATTTGATGTCGTTTTATCAGGATCATTCATATAGGTCTGCTTCCGGAGCTACTCGCCCGTCTGCATGCCGCAAAGATCCTGACAGAGGATTTGGCATTGCCTGATGATTTTTCTGCTCTCGAACTATGTTATCGTGGATTGTGTAGGCTTCCCGGACCGGATGCAAAACGTCGGCGCATCGATATCTTATGTGTTCCTTGGGAGAGCAGAGGAGCAGCCCTCCTTTACTACACGGTAAGTAACTCGTCTGTCTGCGCTCAATGTTGTGACGTGATCATTCGATTACAGGGTGACGACATTGTAAGCAATTTGAACAATCAATGTGTGATAAATGATACAGACATGTACCCACAGTTCAATCGGGCCATGAGAATGAAAGCGAATGTTCTAGGGTATTCTCTCAACCAACGAGGTCTGTACGCAGGGGTGATTCGAGACCCCCGGAACAGACGTGTCAAGATTTCCGCAGGTGTGTCCTGCAGCTGCAGCCAGATTTACCTCATCTTCATCGTCTTTCAAGGTAACATTGTTGCGTCTGAGACGGAAGAGGAAGTATTCAAAATTCTAGGTAAGAGTCAATGCATGTGAATATCGCACTGATTGCAAACGAAGCCATAGGGGTGCCATGGCAGGAACCTCATGAACGCGTACGGGGCTGAGGTGGCGCAGTTGAGCTCTTGGAACTACTGTATTCATCTTTGATATTAATTTGGAGATTGGCGAGTGTCATGTATCGGACTATATGTGTATCAATCATGCCAGTGCAGAAACTCCAATCAATATTGAAGTGCCTCATCAGCTCATTGAGCAGAAACCACACATCCAAAGTTTCCAAACGATCATGAACGTAGATGCAGATGCCTGTAGATGATCGACGAGATTTGAATTCTGAAGGAAAAATTCACTCAATCAAGATCCTCGCAGGAGCGGGGTGGTGCAAGGCTGGTGTGTCACCGTCGCGGTAATACATGGTTGTTGAATCATTCAGGCTTCGAGTCACTAGGGTTACGATATCATGCTATGCAGCGACATGATACTCATTCACAAGGCTAATATCAGCAGAGTTGTTTAACGTTCAAATTCGAGTACAAAAGGCACTTTATCCATGTAACAAGTTGATACTCTTCCAGCAAGGTTGCTTGACTATATACAAAGCGGCACAATTTGGCCTTTAGCGAAAATAGCATTCATGAAAGATCACCAGTCATCGTTGCTACATTGAGAGGCACTTAAGAACATGCAAAGTTTGTTCAGGGTAACACTTACTCAGGATAGCCATCATTGAAAACGCCGAAGTCACCATGCATCTCCTGTTGGAAAGACCCATGGATCAAGTCAAGTTCTGATTAAAAACACATAAGAACGTACTGCATCATAGATTTCGTCCTCTTCGCCCTCGTCGTCGAGGGGGTCCCAAGGGGGGTCGACATCATCCCACCTACAAGGTCATCGCACTGCTGAGCCACGAGACAATTTCTACTCACTTATCGATTGGATCCTCTTTGTCGTCATTTCCGCGTTGACCAGGAAGCCACCAGAACTTGGAACGAGGTTTTTTTAGCCGATACAAGGGCATGTATTTTGTGGTCGAATCGCTTCCTTCGCGGTAAATACCTGTGGTATTTACTGAAGACCAGGTAAAGCCGGCTGCTCCTCCAGCATTGAGAGCTGGGGCAACAGGCCCGGTGGCTTGAAGTGTCACGGAAAAATTTTCTGCCTCTATGCCAAGTTTGAGCAGCGCAGAAGAATCTACACATGCCAGACTTACTCTGGTCAGACATGTACATCACATATGCTGCGCAAGTTATTACTTCGGTGACGATGTACTTCCCTTTGAGGACATCAGGCCTGGACTTGAGTAACTTGATGATGCGCTCATCCTTGGGAAGGTAGATGTATCTTGGCTTGTACATGACCAGCGCAGCTGCTGGACTGCCACCCTCGAACTGAATTTCGACTTTGAGAGCAATATTCACCGCACCCGGCGAGGCGCTGCAACGCAGTTAGATATATACCCAAACACTGCACATTGTAATGCCTACGCTTCAGCAGATACGTTGACTTCCTTGGTAGTGATACCCCACGTTTTGACGATGAATTTGTTGTCCCCTCCTTCTTGTTGTTGAGGCTCTAGTGCCGGATCCGTCATGTCGATTTTGATCTCATTCCTTGTTGTATAAAGGTTCCCTTCCCACTCGAATTCTCCAGTTTCATTGTTGATCATGCCATAGTCGCCCACCTGTGTCTGTCAGGTTGATTGAAAACAGATTGTATCTTTACATACCTTGATCTCTCTGGGTGGATCCCAGTTGGCCCACTTGGATGTAGCGCCTTGAATGAGGTCGATAAACTTCCGTGACACGTACTTAGGCTTCGGAGCCATCGCAACGATGTTGCCAGAAGGCGAAAAGATTCTTGGGGACCCTGGGCAACACAGACCTCCTTATATACCTTGACTGGCGCTAAGATGTGATCAATGAATTATCTTCAAAGGCACGATTGGATCACAATCATCTATCTCAAGTGAAGGGTCTACGGAACGCCCAGAAGCCACAGCATGAACATGCGGAAGAAGAGCAGCGCAATGCATTAGGGCGTTTAAGCTATATCTTCGCAGTTTCCATAACCAGATGTCCGTACATCCAGTGTTCTCCTTTCGAATTTCCATGGAAGTTGCAGTTTGAACAGGTTCTCGATCAGAACTCCAGAACAACTTGAAGGCGATGAATGATAGTAGGCGAAAGGCGTCGGATGAGCACTGCATACACAGCACTCGATAATGGAATCAGTAACATGTCATACAGCAACAGAGCATTCGACGAGAAGCATACCTCATGTTGATTGAATTTTTTGTGCATCGAAGTACATGATCAGTTTCACACAATCTCAGTGGTCGAATGCACCGCATCAGGATTCAAATATTCAGGGATCACTCCGGATCTTACCAAGCGCCTGAATGTGCGAGCTGACCTGTATCACACCGATCGGGATAGATGCTTCCGAGTCTGATGCGGATTCAACGCTCAGCATCGTCTCTGCACGAGTATTCCCGGTTCGGAATCAACCAATCAGGACGTGAGTGGGTAAAGGGTAAAGGTCACGAGATCTGGGGTCCGAAGCTTCCTACCCCCCACGGACTACTAGCCCAAAACCATAAACCACCCTGTTGGCGGGTCACGGTTACCGTATGCAACTGAAACGTTCTGGCTTGAACTCCGCTTGAATAAGCCAGTCGCGATGACACCACACACATCAAGCTGTTGATCAACCAATGCGCAGGGGTAATGCTAGTTCACGCATTATGTGCGTTTACTAAAGGCTCGGTTAATGATAATGCCAATGTACAGGCGACATGATAAGAATTCCCGAGATGTGAAGGTTGGAAACTATCTCTCGCTAGTGAAAGAACGAACGGACTTAGACAGTCGTTGGAAAATATGAACCTCTCTCGCTGCCCAGATGAACCACGATATGAACATGATAACGACCACGCACCCGCTGACAATTGATGCCAACATGGCTGTCGTCGTAAACTTGAACACGTTGTACAGAAGGCCGATTGCAAAGTAGATCATCCTGGTGAAGAGCTCATTGATCAATTGCCTTAGTTAGTTAGTATCAATCCACGTACCCCCACATAAGCATTGCATATGGGAGACTGTGAACGGTAGCGAGAGCTTTTACTCCGAAAAATGTGCCCGTCAAATTTGACAGAAATTCGGCCTAAGCAGATTAGTTAGCGTGGCAGAAATGGACACAAGGGCGACAACTTACCGCTTTGTCTGCTGATTCAAAACCGTACCTCTGGTTCTGACGCGCCAGCAGGACCGATGCAATCAAGGAGCCGGTAATGAAGATAATCGAGAGATAGGTAGCAATGATCCCGGTCGACTGTGACTGGCTGATGTTCACGTTCGGCACTGCAAGGAAACTGACGTCTACGGCTAACATGACGGTTGACTGGGAGAAGTCAAGCTATGAAGCAGATGACTCGATGATACGCACATAGATGGTGATCCCAGTCCACTCCGTCATGAGTTTTCTGTTGAAGTCTTTCCATCGCGGCGTGTTGATGCACTCATCCACCCATACCCTCCGAATATCTTTCAAGTGCGCCTGCGGTGCCCAAAAAAGCATGGCTTCGAAAACCAGAGAAAGAGGGCTGATCAGTGGATGAAAGCCAGTATCCTCCCCATACACGGATTTGTCAGCATCAAGGCGAGCACAAGGTAGTCCGCAGAAGTTGAAAAACTTGGCTCTATCTTCAGAATGAATGAGTAACCTGAACCCGGCGGTGGAGTGAAGAACCTACAGAAATAATGCATGAACCTAGCTATTGATAAAGTAATGAGCAATCAAAGGGGATAGTACCATGTATATCAGCTTTTCCTACCAATGATGCAAGTGGAATGAGGGAAATCATTTTCCTCGGCGTTCTCTGGAAATGTGTATTTCAATATGAACGATTCTAAGGGATATTTCGTACCTCGGAGGTGGTTGATCAGCTCCAGGATTCTGGAGAGTTCATCGGCATCAAAAGGCGACAAGGACATGTCCGATGTGATAATTTCTGGAAAGACGTGTTCAGAACCAATTGAAGGGCTATGACAGGCGATCACTACCTGCACTCGCATGCATGACAACCTCCCTCAGTTCTTTGAGAAGCTTGACTCGATCCATCTTGTGGTTCGGGTAGCGTTCGCAATGCGTCCTGCTCGTCTCAGGCGTTGATGGTCACACAAAATCTTGAAGTACATTGGAAACAAATCGATTGGAGAAGTCACTGGAACTTACAATTTCAAGTGACGAACCAGTATTCGGACTCCAAGGCAAAGCCTGCTTACCAAGTTCATATCAATTTGATCAAAGTTCAGCATAACGCACGAATATGGCTCGGATCATCGACACCCCGGAGCCCGCTAAAGATGTTCATGATCGCTTCACGGTTATCGTGTAGCCAAAAGATAGTTCGAGCTGAATGGTCGACGAAGTAATATTGGCAGGTCATTTCACTATCAGTCGGCCATAATTGCACAACGAGCTCGATGTCGGCGGTTTCGAGACTCGCTGAATTCGCGGCCATGTCGTACAATCCATCCACACATCCAGCGACCAAGTCGAACGTAGTTTCGTCCAGAATGGCTTCAGTAAACGTTTTCTGAGAAGACAATATGCTCAGTGGCCCATGAAACACCTGTATTTCCTTCATGATGCTTACTCGACTCGTATTGTATAAATACAGCGCGCCCTCGGGATGTATACATGATTTCCAATCACCACTCAACCATGGACATGATCTGCATGGTTTGTCATCCCATTCAAATATTGCCTAGCTAATGCACTCACTCATTTGGGAAGCGCCTCATGAGTGCTGGGATGTGGTCACGCTCACGGGTTTTGTTTCTGGAAATTGAAATCAAGACCATTCGCTATCATGCAAACGCTGAACGTACACAAGAGGACGATTGTCATATCGCAAAACGTCATTCGCAGCGAATGGTACAAAACGGGGAGTGATGCCGGGAGCATTGAATGGAATCACATTACTACCTTCTGGTGAAGACGTGTGAGGCGGAATAAATTGCTTGGCAACGTATGGGATAGGCATAGCGTATGGAAGTGTTGAAAACGACACCGCATCTTGAGTGCCGCTTGCTGTATTGGTTGAAGTTATTTGGTGGTGAAACGGTAATGGCAATGTAGCCTGTGGATATCGTGCATTGGAAGCCCCGGCACAGCATGAATCTGCAGTGTAATATTTTGAGTTAGTACTGCGTCCATTTAAAGCGTGAATCTTGGCGGCACAGCGCCGCAAGCAAGACACGAGAATGTGCAGTCGTTGGGCAGATGAATGTCCAAGTGCTGCCAACACTTGCCATAAACGATTTAAGAGCTTTTGAATTAGCCCCGTGTTCAGCATGTTTCGTCGTTTGCTGTTCAAGCTTGCTATTAGTAGAAGTGTAAGAAAATAATGGTTCCAAATCTGAGCTCGAACAACTTGATCGAGCACGGCATAGGCTGCATAGCCCAAGCATAGCCCTAGTACACAAATAAGCCGAAATATACCCAGCCTCGGAGCCACCCGCTGAGCGCCGTAGACAACTTTGACAAGTATCACGCATTCAATATTCCGGGTGTTCAAATTGACAAAAACTTCCTCACAGTCGACATATGACGGTCATGACCTGGTACCTATGCTTGGACGTACCGAGTACAAATCGCGATACGCAGTTTCTTCAATGTCTCCTTGAGGATGTCACGGTGGCTGTTCAGGCTTCCTGGCACAGCTTTCCAACGAGTCGAGAAGGTTGCTGCCAGTACAAGCCTATCGAATTCGCGACGGGATCATATCATGGATCATCACTGATGCGGTAGTACTTCCTGAGCCGGTGATATGGAATGCTCCTGTACGCCTGCACGCGTGTCGATTCATCCCACAAGGACGGCAGTTACTCGATATCACTTCACAACTCCTGCACGGTAAGTACCAGACGCTTCGCGTTCGAAATATAAGCACTTAGCATTGTGATCCTTATTTTCATGTTATTTACCCTGGGATGCGGCTAGGTCGGTAATCCAGATCGCTCGGGGTCATTCGATAATTGCGAGTCGACTCTCCACCCACTTCGAGCACCGAGGCAATGACCAAGACTTAAGAGAGGCCGTCGCCTTTCCAGGGAAGCGCTGGCCTTACGCCCTGTTGGTCACTCATATCGTCCCAGCTCGTGATGGGCCCATCATTGTTCTCGTTGCAAGCAAGTCGTCTTGTGACGCCATCATCATCCTGCACAAGCAACCTCTGATTAGCATTCAACTCCCTACTGATCCAGAGAAACTCGTGAAATTAGTTATCAGCGCTACATCCAATTTGAAAAGATGCCGGTCCTAAAAGGGCCCAACCAGAGCTGATAAAAGCTTTGTGGAAGTTATGGAACAACATTGTCCGCCCAGTAATCCACAATCTTGGTGGATTTGCACAATACGGATTCCGAATATGGTGGTGCCCCACTGGGGCCTTCAGTTACTTGCCATTGCATGCTGCTGGTGAGTACAGGGAACATGGACAATTCCTTTCACAGCTATATGTGTCTTCATACACACCATTGCTTACTGTGCTACTGAGGGCTCGCAGAAGTCATGAAAGATCCTTTTCAGTGTCATTTGCTGCCATTGGTCAGAATCGCCCAAAAGGAGCATCATTCACTTTAGATTGCGTGGAGCCTGAGCTAGAACTGGTTTGGAGTCTTGTACCCCCTCCACCAACTGTTTCCTTCACCAAGATTATGAGTATTGATGCAATGAAGTCAAAGGCATTGTGCACATTGTGGGATAACACTTGGCTCCATCTTGCATGTCATGGGACACAGAAACATGATCAACCCTTCAAGTCAGTGTTTCTCATGTGCAATCAATCCTTGATATCACACAAATGGACCTGTCTTGGCATGAATTTGCATTTCTTTCTGCCTGTGAAACAGCAGTTGGTACCCCAAATACTCCTGACGAAGTGGTACACCTAGCAGCTGGCCTACAGTTTGCTGGGGTGATGAGTGTAGTTGGAACATTGTGGAAGGTCAACAATGCAACTGTGGAGCGCCTGGTTGAGGCATTTTACAAGAATTTTTGCAGGGATGGCACAATGAACTCAAAAAGAGCTGCCTGATCACTGCACCGAGTGGCCCAGTCATTGGCTAGGCTTGTGACAAGGACATGCCATTAGACCAGCGCATCGTGTTTATGCATTCGGTGTATGATCAACTTCGTGTGTAGCACCCTGCTGTCACTACGCGCTTATATTTTAATAGGACTACTCTCAATCTCAACTTCTGGTTGTATTTCCTAGTCTGTTACCTCAGGGCACCACTGTGTGACCGGTCCTGATATATGGGTGAGAACAAAACATTTGACACAGATCTGGGATCATATACATACATCACAGTGGTAAGACATACTTATGATGAATATGAAAACCATGTCTCTGAATTGCACAACCAGTATAGAAAATGTAGCATTTCCCAAGATTGCGCAATGTGGATGCAGATCATTTTGCAAATTTGCAAGACGTTGCTGTCTGGCAAGTAATGTCTAAGGGCTCAATGACACGTTCATATGGACACCATTGATGCTTCAAAGCTTCACAGCTGGATAGGAGGCAAGATAGGAGGCATGTAGGACAAACACAGCGAGCTAGTAAATTGTCGAGAGAGCAGAGTATGACAGCAAATATTTCTGCTCGGTTGCAATCAGAGAGGTCGATGAAATCCACTCCACGAAATTCCAGCAATTCATAGAAGTTTGATTGTGGAGAAAGCCAAGTCGAAGGAGTACCTAAGTTACACTCTCCCCAAGTTTGAAACAGTCCGACGGAGGTATTTCGGCACTTGCCGATTCAGCCTACTAATTACGTGGAACTTCTGCTAGTAGTGGTCCAAGAAACACAATTCATATCCTCAGTCGTTCAATGCTCTTTACCCGGTTTTTTTTCTGATACTCGGTCTTCGTCATGCCTTGTTTTTCGCTTAGAAAGGCGGTTACCTTCTTCGTTCTTTTTGCTGCTATCTTCGAGAGTTCATTAGCATCAATACTAGCAGTTGACTATGGGTCGGACTGGATTAAGGCCTCGCTCATGAAGCCTGGCGTGCCCTTCGACGTGCTATTGAACAAGGACTCAAAGCGGAAGATACAGTCCTCAGTTGCGTGGAAGAAAGACGAAAGATTATTTGGGTCTGATGCGGCGAACATCGTGAGTCCGTTCCCCACTACATCCTGCCCTTGGCCTGACCGGACAAAGGCTTCCCGTTTCCCTCAAGACTCATTCTCATCCCTCAAATACCTACAAGGCGCACCATTCAACTCTGATATAGTCACTTATTTCACTTCCATATCCACCGCTCAGATTGCTGAGACTGACCGCAAAACTGTTGCGCTGAAACAAAGTGACGGCACGGAATGGAGTACGGAGGAGCTCATCGCGATGCAGCTATCATATATCAAGAAACTTGCAGAGGAATTAGCGGGCGAGCCGGTAAACGAGGTCATCCTCACCGTTCCACCATACTTCTCCCAGCTTGAACGCGACTCGATTACAGACGCGATAGAAATTGCAGGACTCAGGACACTGGCATTGGTTAATGACGGCACAGCTGTAGCAGTTAATTACGCTATGACGAGGACCTTTTCATCCACTCCCGAATACCATGTCATATATGACGCCGGTGCATCTTCGACACGTGCCACCGTGGTCTCGTTCGCTGCGGCTGAGGATCCCAAGACGAAGGCATCATATACGCAGATCAATGTTCTGGGCGTCGGGCATGACCGAAATACGGGCGGAACAGAGCTAGACTTGAGGTTGCGGGATATTTTGATAGACAGTTTTATGTCAAAGCACCGGCGGGATATTCGAAAGGACAAGCGCGGTATGGCTAAACTTTGGAAAGAGGCTGGACGCGTCAAGGCTATCCTCAGTGCCAACTCGGACGCGACCTCGACAGTAAGCGAGCTAGCTAAACATAATGCGCATTTCGATACTCACAGTGTTCAGGTAGAGAGTGTTGCCTTTGACATTGACTTCAAGACGAAGGTTACTCGCTCGGAATTTGAGAACGCTTGTAAAGACCTTCACTCGCGCTTTGCAAAACCCATTTATGATGCGCTTGCTAATGCCGAGCTTTCATTGGTACGTATGCGCGTGGGCTATTGCAAAAATTGTCTAATGCGGTTACAGCCAAATATCTCATCCGTTATCTTAACAGGCGGGAATTCACGCACGCCCATGGTCCAGGCTGCTGTAAAAGCAGCTGTTGGCGAGTAAGTAACCCATTTGTCTTTTTGGACAATTGGAGTTTACATGTTTTATTAGTGATCGCATCGCACTCAATGTCAATGCCGATGAATCCGCTGTGCTTGGCGCAGCGCTTTATGGAGCTTCCCTCTCCCGTCAATTCAAGACCAAGGATATTCGTGTAACTGATGTTCTAATACACGATATCCAGGCGTCCTACCTTGCGTCTAATCCAGGCACGCGGACGATTCACACGGCAGTCTTACCTGCTGGGTCAAAACATGGTGCAAGAAAGACTCTGACGTTCAAGCGTAAAGAAGATTTCTCTGTGGTACTGAACTATCCCAATGAAGTCATGTCGTGCGTGTTCTACACGTACCAATGTTCATATTGTTTTAACCGTGTTCCTAGTGGCTTCCCCCGCGAGATCCTCGAGGCGAAAATTGTCGGCATTCCCGAGGCCATTGATAATCTCACTGAACGCGGCGCAATTGATCCGGTGATCAAGGCCACTGTCGTGCTTTCCGAATCCGGCTTTGTGTCTGTCGGAGACGCCATAGCCTATGGTGAGATCAAAGACGACTCCATCACTGGTATGTATCTTTTCTTTTTCCTATTCTTGATTATGAAGCTCGATTAGGGAAACTGAAAGGCCTATTTGGAGGTGGTGGTGACCAGGTGCCATTAGAGACCGACGTTGATGAAGCAGCCCCAAAGGACGAGAAAATGGAGAAGGATAAGAAAGATAAGGCCAAGAAGCCGCTTGGGAAGGACCAAAGTACTATTCCACTTGAGATCGACATTGTGTACAATTCCCAGGGCCCACTGAGTCTCGTGGCAAAACGGGCCGCCCGTGAACGGTATGTTTGCATTTGTCTGTGCTCATAAGACTGATTGGGGACATGCTGCGACAGTCTCAGGGCATTAGACAACATGGAGATGTCGAAGCAACTTCGGGAAGAAGCGCATAATACTCTTGAAGGATACCTGTATAAGCTACGGGATCTCTTGAATGATGGTCCAGAAACGCCATTCACGAAATGCTCGCAGCCATCTGAGAGGCAAACACTTTCGAACAAACTCTCGGAGACTATTGAATGGCTACATGATGAAGGAGACACTGCTGATACATTGCAGCTATGGGAAAGGCGATCAGTTCTCGAGTAAGCGTCTTTTTTGGCGAGGGAAGGCTATTCAATTGCTCACCATTTCTGGATAGGAATCTAGAGAAACCAATCGTACACCGCTACAAGGAGATCGAGTCTTTCCCACAGGCGCTGAATAACTCACAAAAGTGGAACTGGAGTACTAGATTATTCCTTAGCCAAGCAAGGGAAAATATCACGGCAGACGCCATCGCAGGTGCTCCTTCGAAATGGACTTCCCAGGAGCTTGATGCGCTCGAAAAAGCACTCAAGGAGCATGAAAGTTGGCTTCATGATGGCGTTGAGCGGCAAAAGAAGACGAAGATGAATGAAGACCCAGCGATAGATACTCAGGAGATGCAGCAGCGAGCGAAGACGTTGGAGCAGCACCTACAAAGATTGGTGAGGAGAAAGGTACCCAAATTCAAAAAGACGCCCGCGAAGTCTGGTGATGCCAGTGGATCGTCGTCTACTGAACCAACGCAGGCGCCTGGAGATAGACAGCCAGGACATGACGAATTGTAGATAATACTAATATTGATGGAATAGATGGAGTTTGCGTCATCATTAATCTCCATGTATATGCACCACGGTTGCTGCGGGCATGCGTGTTTGTTGGTGCTTGCCAAGGGCTAAAGTGGCCTAAGATACATCCTATCCGGTGGTACAGCTTCTATCAAAAGTTGTAGATATCTCAGTACTCCTCCTTCCACCAAGAGTGATCACCACAGCTTGCCAATCTATCGGAATCCGACTCCTTTGTGCAAACTTGGTCGGCCGTATTGTGCTCAGAACTTCCAATATCGGCTGCGACTCATGTCCAAGCGGAGCTACGATAGCAGTGCCCACGAGAAACGCATTTCCAAGTATCGTATAAACGACGACGATTTATTCGAGTACGTATGCATCAGTCAACATCGCCCACCTCATGTAATTGACTTTTTTCGGATCCCCGACATAGATATGTCCTTCGTGTAGCGTGCGTACCCTTACCCCGCGTACTAGCACCAACCCTCACGTATTTTATGACATCTGCAGTATCCTCAGCTATGTCATCCAGCCGAAAGTATCGAATCATCACGCTAACGCCTCCGAAGTAAAGGAGAAGGAACACCACTCAAAATTCTCAGGAGCTATATCCAACTCCATTGTATCCATAGGTGATATATTCAAGGACCTCAGGGATGGGTCAAAGAGCGTCAAGTTTCCAGAGAAACTCCTCAAAGTTTTGGAGCAGAGACTGCAGAATATAGCAATGGGGAAAGATGCTGCGTCCGTGGCATAACTGCGCTGTGCCCTGGGAGTATATGCTGACTACAAAATTGCAGGTATTCTGACCAGTTAACAAGGCGAACTATGGCCGTTTTCTATGGGCAGTTCATGGGGGACCCTTTCAGGAGGCAGATGAAGGAAAACAGGAGCATAGAGGAGTTGATCTTGATGTTTGCCTCGCAAGCCACCAGTGTGCTCAGGAAGGAGCCCACACTCGCTGATGATGGATGGAAGGTTGAGGTGAACAATCAAATTGCGCAATTTGTGAGGATGCTTCGGGATTGCTTGAAGACTCTCAGCCATGTTTCGCCCGAGCTCAATTCACGCCTGGATATGTATCACGCCAAACTTGCACCGCCGCAGTCTTCGAATGATTCGGGGTACGATTCAGCATCCGCGTCGCGCGACCGGGGAGATTCCATCAGCACACAGCCGAGCATCAGCCAAAGCATTTCAGATATGCCCTTTGTGATGATTGTGGCACGTCTATTCAAGATTCCCGAGAACGCAATGCAGAGCGAGGTGGATCGGATGCGGAAAACATGTACAGAGAAGGTAAGTGATATCCTCCCAGCAGATCTTGCCACTGAACACCAGTAGGCTGCTGTTATAGACCTCAAGGTAAGACGTCAGGTAAAGAAAAAGTTATGTATTGACCGTGTGCGTATTGCAGACTTGCCTGAAGAATATCAACGCTGGCGCGCCATTTCCTGGTAGAAGGGAAGACTTCAGCAGTGATGCTGCGTGGAATCATTGGCGCACTCAGGAAACATCGATTCTCTCCCAGCTCATGGTAGCGATGATGTCGCTTAATCCCGAACTCGCCAAGTCCATGCCTTCAGACAATGGTTCCATCTATTCCGCATCGGGGGCTCGTCCAGGCTCGTTGCCCGCTACTCGTATTGACTCCCCTGGTGGGACGAAGCGACATACTTCAATTGGGAGCCGACACTCGTTCTTCGGGGCTGCAGACGAAGGTGAGGAGAATAACAGCGACGAGGGGGACGGCGATGAAGAGATTCGTGTTGGCCACAATTTCACGTTCATTCCACCAAATCCCAAGAAGTTCTACAGGCGTCTCGTCGAATACTGTCTCGTCACAGATCTAGAGTTCATGTTCAGCCCCGAAGTGGACGATGCTGATGAAGTTCCCTTGAGTATCCTCAGTCCTCCTCACGTGGAACTTATAAACGAATGTGCGATGCGTTGGCGCATAAACCATACGTATCGTGCGACGTGTTTTTTGGATCAGATCAAGCAACTATATGAGCGTAGCGACGTTCCCATGGAGTGCATACCAGAGGCCCTGCAAGGCGTCACGAAGCTATTGCAAGATCTCGATATTGACAAATGGCCCATCCATGATGTGCGTGGTTAATCTGCATGATCTAATCCGTTGCTGAGTTTTTTTTTGATAGTCAGAACTATTGGCATCCATCTATGGCGGACTTTACAACATCTTTCTCTCCTCTCTATATCATGCCATGGATTCTTTGCCGAACCTAAAAGTCAGTGTGATCCAGCCATATCTCACTATTCTCGAGCAATTACGGGAGAGTGGACTCGTCGAGCGTTTTGAGGCAGATATCAGTACCCGTTTGTCAGACTTGACGACTCGCATACAAGATGTGTCAGTCCAGTATTATCAAGAGAAGATGCGATCTTTGCAAGCAAGCCCCGGAGTCAACCGGGCGTTGCCATTGCTGCTGATGACGGACGAACTAGAGAAGGCGGCCAAACAGCTGGACAAGCGATTCCCTGATCCTCTTGTTGGGTATGACCTTGCGCGAAGCTTGACTTTGGGATACTGATGTTATGTGCTTAGAAGGGTGGATCTGGTTTCTCTTGTGGTGGAAGCCCAGGTTCCACTGTTTATCAGCGAACTTCAGAACTCCTCGAGGCGATTGTATGAATCGTCGATGAATGGTCCAACTCCAGACGTGCCTATACAAGACATATTTTCGCTCTACCGACGAACGCAAGCGTTGTTGTCAATGTACAAGGCATTTACTCCTAAGTGAGTATTTCCATGGGTTTACGGCGAAAACCTCATTGTTTGCCAGGGGACAATTGCAGTTTGACCTTGGGCAGTTTTTTATGCCATATGTCCATCAATGGCTCGTTGAAACAGACAACAAGACAGGCCAGTGGGTGCAAGCTGTAAGTTTTATTCGCAGTCACTGGGATTAAGCTGAACAGGATTAATCAGGCAATAGCGGCGGATAAGGTTCGTCTTATGTTTGTATTCTCCCCTTTTCCACTTAAAGTTGCCTTAGTTCGAGGCAGAGAATACGGAAGGGCATAGTGCATCTATTGTTGATCTTTTTGACTCCCTCCGTAGTCCAATATCTTTCTTGCAGGACCTCGAGTGGTCAGATGAGTATCAGGAGGCGAGATTTTTCACCAGTCTCTCCAAGGTGCTGATTCTGTCCTGTTTTTTTTCACATAGTGTTTGCTGACGGTGTTATTCCTAGACGATATCCAAGGCGATCGAGCAGTACTGTCGTTCTGTTGAAGAGCTTTTCATGGCAGAGATGTTTCCACGCCCAGCAGACTACCTGCAGCCGCAGAAGTCCTCTGCGTGGCTCGAGAAAGCCAAGTCGCTTGCAACAACAGGCGAAAAGAAAGTCGAGCCATTTAACTTCCGCCCAGAATCTTGCGTCAAGCTAAACAACGTCGAAGCCGCTCGGAAGCTCCTCGACAACCTGTATAATCAGATGCAAGTGGACAAGGTTGCTGACACGATCGCTAATCACGGGCCGCCTGTCCCCGACAAAAACGAACGGCCGCGATTCTTGTTTGCTGTGAAGATTGTTATGGCGGAGGACTTGGTGCCACTTGATAGTAGTCCGTCCTCGTTGCTGGACACCTTCGTGACGCTCAGCGACGAGGCTGGGAATCGCCTTGTGAAAACGAGGACGATTTATGAGAGCTTGAATCCGCGTTGTAAGTCGCTGTCAAGACTCTTGAACATGACTCATTTTATGACAAAAGGGGAAGAGACTCATGACATATCGGTCGATAAGCCTTTGTGGTTGATGTGCAGTATACGTGATCGCGCACTCGTGGGTCAACATGACGTTGTTGGCCGGTCCTTCATATGCCTCAACCCCAAGGAATTCGGCGATTTCTTGACCCATGATGTATGGCTCAACCTTGAGAACAGCAACCATGGCCACCAAGGGAGAATACTTCTTCGAATTAGTATGGAAGGGGAGAAGGATGATGTACAGTTCTACTTCGGCCGGGCTTTTCGATTTCTGAAAAGGAGTGAGGGAGACATGATGCGGATATTCATCGACAAAGTAAGTCGTTGAATGCAATACCTGGTCTCTTATTCTAAGTCTCATTTGTTGCTAGATGTCACCATATATACGACAGTCACTGTCCCGACCTATCCTCAAAACCTTGATCAAAGCCGGATCTCTGGGGCTGGATTACAATAAGGCACTCGGGAATGTCACGGCGCTCTATCGCTCAGCACTGGGCTCCAATGCCAGTGAGGTGCAGATACCTCTTCCTCACAACGAGAGATCTCGCGTTCGGCCTGAGGAACTCACTGATGTGGAGATCGAACGCGCGATTGTTCCTCTGTTTGATTATTTCGACGCCAACCTTCATATTCTCAACACCTATCTTAGCGAGACTGCAAAAGATATGGTGATGATGAGGGTGTGGAAGGAGATCCTAGTCATAATAGAGGGTCTGCTCATACCGCCATTGTCCAAGCTCTCGAGCGACATGAAACCACTCAGTGACAAGGAGGTAGACATTGTTTTCAAGTGGTTGAAGGTGCATATAATCTTTTTGTCTGCGTGCATTCCTGATGGCTTCAAACTAGTTCCTCCGCGACTATTTCTATGCAGAAGGCGAAGGCGTTTCGCTGGAAAAGCTACAGAATCAGAAATATCGGGATGTTGTCTCCATTCGCTTGTACTATGACTGGCATACGTACGCAGTCTTGTTTCATGTACTGGTGACGACACCTCATTTTCCTCGCAGGGACACTCTTATGGAAGAGTGTGTGCGTGCCATGCAGCAAAGCTTACGCGAAGCTGTTCCTGTCAAGAAGCGCGTGAAGAGCGTCTACAACCAGCGGAATCTGGGGACCATCAAGGAGCGCAAGAAGGTAAAGAAAGAGGAGAAGGAAGTCTCAAACGGTGAAACTATTATGAGAATCCTTCGCATGAGGTACGCATTACACGTCTCTGTGGGTGTCAATCCTGACAGGGGTACATAGACCAAACACACAAGAGTTCATTGCTCAGCAGCTTGAAATGATGACGACTGTGCAAGCCGAACGCGAACGCGCACAAGCTGATAGACAGCAGCGAAGATCTCTACGACCACGGCAGGCGGAAATTCCAGAAGTTCCGCCACTGCCTACCGCTGCCTCGTAGCCTTTGTATATAACAAATCGTATACCCAGCAGCCCTTTGTGGCATCTGTTGACGTACCTTAGGATTGGACGGTGTGCTTACCTGTGTGCCCAAGAACTGAATTGTTACAGACTCTCTAGTAGAGTGGACAGTAGTAACTGACGAGATGTTATGGAAACTAGGTTTTGGGGTCAGGAAGTACAGTCTCAAGATGTACAACGTAATGTACATCCCGTCTACACGCATCGAGATCAATGTGATGTATGTAGGCATTCCACCCTTTCGGTGGCTGACAATATTAATACGCATTGATAGTTAGTCATGTCATGAATAAGGCTGTTCCCAACATTGCGCAAAAGAGGCACAATCACGGTGTACTGTGATCACTTAGATGATCAGAGTACTGGGGATTCCTCAGGCTGGCAAGGGATTCCTCAGTAACTTCAAATATCCATCCGATGTACCTCTGGTGCTCCCGCGACCAGCCGGAGTACTTGTAAGTATCATACAGCTTGGACATCACTCACATCGTCACATTTTTTGTCAGGATCGCAGTGTCCGGCCCTGATGATCGTGTCTGCCTTGCTGGTAGCTCGTACGTCCATGAGGCCTGTGTGCCACACTCTCACCATAAGTAGTGCCTGAGTCACATCAGTAGAGTCGACCAATGAAAATTGTTCATCGTTCACCATTAAGTATGAATCAGTGAACTGGTGAAAAAAATAGATATACAACATTTAGGCCCCTCCGAGACATACTACACGGGGTAATGGAGATTAGGATCGTGATTAGACTGGGGGTTCGTTGGAAATTGGTGTTTGTTTGTCGTCAACCCAATCAACGAGAGTCTGACAAGGAAATCTTCCTCACTAGCACGATTTCCAGACAGCATCATAAACCTTGTCTATGACTTTTGCAGTACCACTAAGATGTAGGACATGGGCAACCGCAGAATGGAGCGCAATGAATGTAGGGTTGGGAAGTGGAATACCAGTTTGAGAGTGATCCTGGAACTGAACTTCTGTAAAATTCTCCCTGCGCGAAGGGACATGACGGAATCAGTGTACTGTATATTTGTGCAAGACATTCTTCCAAGGGTGAAGTATCTGAAATTTCACGACAAAAATATAACCACGCTGTGGGGTGGAGGCACCATGTGTAGGTGTTGAATCCACGATGCATATATGAATCAAGTAATATTCCATTCTCTGGGTTATCGATGATACAAGCCAGGTCGTCCATGATCTTCTCAGGAACTTG
Organism: Suillus occidentalis; assembly: GCA_016628085.1. Classification (NCBI taxonomy): domain Eukaryota; kingdom Fungi; phylum Basidiomycota; class Agaricomycetes; order Boletales; family Suillaceae; genus Suillus; species Suillus occidentalis. Next base: position 54,751 of record JABBWB010000286.1, read on the forward strand.
GTATAATGCTTGATTATGTCGATCGTTCCCGCAGTGAGCTGCAGACATATCAGCTGGGCGGCTACAGTAAGACGGTAATTGAATAACACACGTTGCTCCCGGAATGCTCGTGAACAGTGGATGTTTTGGAGGATGTGAGCAGCTTCGAGGTAGCAGCTTCAGTATCGGGGGGATACGGACCCTTGAGCATATTCAAAGCTTCGGTGACCGCACACTGGTCGCCGTTTCGTTCGCTGATCTGAAAGGTCTTCAAATGAAGATCCTGCAGAGAAGGCGGGCACTGCAGCATACCAAATTCCGGAATTGGGACACTCGCGACGTTGCGCGAACAGTGTCAGCAACGACTTCAGGAACAGGGAGAGTAGGAGTGGAGATTCCCTATTGCGGAGAGCGGACTGCTCTATAAACTTGAGTGCCCTACCTTGAGCAGCAGCTGATGAACATAGAAGACAGCGTACAAAGCATGGAAAGAACAACAACCAATCTTGCGCCAACTTCGCTAATTCGGAGGCAGAGT
>JABBWB010000287.1:0-55013 GCA_016628085.1 Suillus occidentalis
CTAATGCGGGGAAATGCTTCTCGGTGCCACCTTCCAAGTTCCTATGAGGGGTAGGTCTTCTCTTACTCCCATCATCGCAGCGGCTTCCGAATGGGTAGGCCCATCATCGCAGTGGCTTCCCAATTGAGTCAGGAACTAGGTTTTGAAAGCCGGAGACAGGTTGGTTGGAGGTACAGGGTGCGGAGTGCCTTATGGGTAGCTGTGTTACAACTACAATAATTTCATGCATGATTAAGTCTTACAATGGTAACCGGTTATGCATCACCATTATCTTACAATCACAAGACTTAATGCATCATTACTACAGGGTGTTGTGGGAGAATTTGTATCAGGTTGTCCCGCCAAGAGCCAAGTTGTTGGTGGTGCGCAGCCTAGTAAAGCCTAGTGTGGTCCCTGTCAGTTTCGGCGATAACGTTTGGCAGAAACAAGAGATTCATTCAAATTCTAACACCGCGCCGGAAAGCGCCTATTCAGAGCTTCAAAGCTTCAAAAGTACCCTTTGGATCTGATACCAGATGCGTCCGTAAATTGTCTCACTTCTTACATACTATAGAAAGAACTTCCACATTCCAGACTCTCTCCATTATTTGATCAAAACGAGTATTCGAGTCGAGAACAACGCCGAAGCGCGGCAATGTAATGAATGGATCACGGCCTAGGTTTCATATATGCATATACAATATGTGCATCTCGAGATGCGAAGGTTGGTGATCATTACCTCAGAGATGGCTGTTAGAAGCGGAACTCTCAGCGAATGCGCCCATGTCGGTGGTGGTGGACCGTTGCGTTAGGAGGACACCAACATTGGTTGTGAGCTGTTGTTTGGCGGCAACTAGAGTTGAAGTGGTATTGTTGTCACCTTCTGGGTTATCCATTTTGCAATCGAGTGTGCAATATGCAGGTTGCAGACTATTAGGGAGGATAATATAAACATTTAGATTGATACGAGAGTAGAGGCAAGACGCCACCTCTAGATTCACCGTGACCGCACTTATGTGACTGACAGAAACTGATGGTATGGGTATGGAGAACAGTGTCGAACAGTGTCGTGGTGGGAACTAATCGCAAGAATCGTTCATGTGCAGGTCCAGCGGAGGGAAAAGACCGCCAGATTCATAACGTCGGCGACACGATCGATGCAGCCGTGAGAACATCAGAGAGCAAGGCGGTTGGGTACTCACTCAGGCTTGCAAGCTGGTGGGACGTCATGGAATGCTCTGTATGGCAGTGTGGACCCTAGGGTCATCAAGGTACCAGCTGCCATTCGATCTGCATTGCCATGCCTTATGCACGATGAACCTTGCCCACATCAGGAAGAACAGAAATTGCGAGGCCAAAGGACAAGGGGGAAAGTGCTGGCCTCGCAAGTCGTGTGATGAAAGTATGCTCATAGGTGCAGACATTCAGACATGCTGTTTTCTTGATCCAGAGTGAAGGATGGACGGAATCTCACCGAATTATGCAGGTGAGCGCGAACGATGAAGAAACCATGCGACAGACGCCATTTATTCTATTTCATATTAGTGATTTAGTTTGGGGGTCGACAGACCAACTTTACTCACAAGGGGACAGGTAAACTCAGGAACTAATCACGTTCGCTCCACCAAACAATCCGGCAGCGGCAGTCCATGCGCCCTCCTACAAGATCTCCTTCGGAACTAGATACCAAAGATTGTAAGCCTGAATGCCATCCCTACACAACAGTCGCCACCATAAGATGGAATAAGACAGGATCCTGACAAGTCAGAGCAGCTTGGCCAAGTAACCCTTCATCTCTACTATCAATGTCGTCCCCATCCTTGATTATCCTTCAAAAGAACAAAACATCGAGCGCTAGGGGCACAGAAGTGAGTGTGTAAGAGTTTTGTCCGCCCTGCAGGGTTGATCCATGTCATGGATGATGCATCGCTGAGCGCTGATGCATGATGCTTGGCTGGTGTAATGAGAAAACTTTTTGGCCTCGGGCCAAACGCCCCTGGGAATCGTTAATTCCGGTTGAAAGTCTGGCCTTAGCAGTACTAGCACGTTTCAACTTTTACGATACGCCAACCTGTTCAATTCAGTTGAATAAAGTCGTACACAATTTGTCCGAAGAATTTTTCAAGTTAAATCACTCATGGCCAATAAGAATGATCTTCATACCAGCCTATAGTATAACTTGGCACCCTTGGTATGATTTGCAACGAGGTGAGCGCTTCAGTCGAATCGAGGAACTACTAGTACTCAAACTGAGCAGCCTATAATAGTTCTGGGAAGATTGAATGCTCTGACGAGCCCGTACTCGCTGAAATATTCCTTCATATTCACACAAATGTCATAGAATGATCTTGCAAGAGATCACTTGACGTCAGACTTGTGCCCAAGGTGTGCGTTGGGCGGTCCGTCTTGAGTTTGAACACTCTGCTAGCGACGTGCATCGGTGGTCCCTTGCTGATGAAGACGAAGACAACATTGCGCGACGACCAGGATGCTGTTTTCAGCCAGAGTACGTCTACCACAAGTCGGTCTTACTCTAATCGGATGACACGTGACGCGTGAGGAATCAGCAAGTACGAAACGCTGTGACCCCGCACATTGATTGCCCTTAGAATAAGCTGTGGCCGAAAATACGCATCTTGAAGCTCATGTTGTCAGATTGTTCCGCCTCCAAATTGGTTCTGGGAGAGCTTTTATATGCGCACGTCACTTCGAGTTCATGTGAGCCGGAGGTTTGCGGCCCGTTACCTGTAGTGTTCCCAAGTCGGTGTCCCGAATGTGTTGTTTTGCGTCTTCTTCGTCCTCATCCACACGACTGACGGTCATGCGACAGCCTAGGAGAACTCTCTGTAACCGAATGATGTCTTAATCAACCATTCGTGACTCGGCTACGATCATGTCCTGTTGAACAATAAAAGCTCCATAGGTGACAAGGGTAACGTCTGAGCCCCACTTGCCGTGGATCCTCTGTAACTCGTGAAGTTCTAGCTGACAGTAGGGTGCGACCACCAACTGTCTCTGAAGCTTGGAACTAGGGAAAATACATCTTAACCAAAGATGACAGCATCAACAGCGGGTGCGATTCTGACTGTCGCCCTGGTTCTTGTGTCGTGCGCGAAAGCCTCGACGGGTAATTCTAACCTTGCCGTGCCCCCTGGAGCAGTGGTATGTCAAAGATCGCGATTCTGCAGTGCTGTACCTAATGTTCCTTTGCAGTACGTCGATCCTCTGATGTACAATGTTCTAGGACAAAACTACACTGAATGGCGCAACTTGTCCACCGTTGGCTTTAACCCTACCAACACTACACCTCCATTCATTCAGGTCTTTGACCCTTCGTTCCTCGATGTCATTGGGTCATCTGCCACAATTCGCTCAATTGCTTCGAATCCTGGCTTTGCTTTTGCCCATGAAGCACCCATCTACGTTCCAGACCTCAACGCAGTCTTCTTTACAAGCAACGATGGTGGCCCGCTTGGGTACAACGGCTGGTACAACAACAGCGTCGTTAGCATGATCAACATGACAGAAGTCGACATGGCATTAGCATCTACAACGGGAAATGTTAATATACAAGTTCAAACGGTGGGTTTGGAACGTTTGCTGAGTTGGACACAGATTGTTGATCTCGACCGTCTTAAATCTCAGCTTAACCTTCCGTACACTGTCCAAATGGTAAACGGGGGCACAGGCCCATACAAAGGAGACCTGTTGCTCATCACTTCGGGTCGGGCTTTGCTTCCTCCATCGATTGTGCGGGTTAATCCTAGCCCTCCCTACAATGCCACTGTTCTTCTGGACAACCTTTTGGGCAGACAGTTCAACTCGCTCAACGACATCAAAATTCTCCCTGGCACGGACATCATGTTCTTCACCGATCCAACGTGAGTAGATCCTCACAACATGATGATCATAATATTTGCAATAGTAAACATTGATTTTAGCTACGGGTGGATGAACGGCTTCCGTCCTGAACCAATGCTACCATCGCAAGTATACCGCTTTGATCCGTCCACCGGGCAGGTCAGAGTTGTCGCCGACCAGTTCGTGCATCCAAATGGTATCGCATTCAGCGCCGACGGCAAATTTGCATTTGTGTGAGTCTTCAGTACTTGGATTGCATTTTGGTGTGCGGATGAAGTGACGATGGCATATTAGTACCGATACTGGTGTTTCTGGAGGCTTCCTCGGAACGAATCAGACTTTCCCGGCCACGATGTGAGTTTCTTACACGATCATGATTGCAACGAGATTCTGAAGCAAATCGTATAGTTACCAGTTCGACGTTGATCCACAGACGCAGACATTCGCGAACCGCAGAGTATTCGCATACTCTGATTCCGGCGTTCCCGACGGCATTCAGCTCGATACCATGGGAAACGTTTATTCAGGCTGCGGCGAGGCTACCCATGTCTGGAATGCCGAAGGGACACTTATTGGGAAGTTCTATCTTAACAGCACCACAGCTCAGATGATCTTCACGAAGTCTGGTCTCGTTATTTTGGACGAAGAGGCAGTATATCTGGCCAATATTCAAGCTCAGGGATTGGATCTTATCACATTGTAGACTCACAGCGTCACCGCTAGCACGTTACATACGACTATCTACACAGTACAATCATGACACTTGAAGTCTGCACATGATACATATCACACCTCGTTAGAGCGTCAAGCCAGCAAGGAAAGCGATACATCCCTGCATGAAAGGGCACGATGCTGATGTGGCAGCCCATTAGCCCAGAGTCCCCAGACCAACTAAACTGTGAGACTTGCGGCAGTGTCCAGGGTGGGCTTCATGTCAATTTCAATCCCTGCATCTCTTGACGCTGGCACATAAATTTCTGGTTCATGTACGTGTCGTGACATGGAGATCAGATCTAGCCACTAATCACGAGACTGTTCAGCATATATTACAAGAAACAGGATTCCGCATATCAGGAGTTCGGGTTCATAGATAGTGAATTAATTTCGATCTACGGGAGGGATGGTAATAGACACATACCCAGGACCTTGTTGAGAATCTTGAGATCCTAATGATTGACAAATCACGCCGACCATCCTGTCCGAGCTTCTAGGCCGACAGTGGACTGAGCGACAACTGCATGATGTATGATGAGCTTTGTAGTTTTCCATCGCCGTCGTTGAGTACCGCGCTGCGCTTGACTGCAATGCGAAAATGCTCCCCTGAGTAGAGCTCAGTTCAATGGCGGAACATACCTTGTTATCCATCACACGTTGGATGCGTGCCTGGATTGTCTACAACAACAGGTGGTATCTCCCTGAGTACCGACGGACTACTGGACTCTGGACTTCAAAAGTTTCAGCATCACCGAGGACTTTAACAAGGGTACTAGCGAGATGAAGAAATAGGGAACATGATGAGCGCCAATGGGCTTAATGCTAGCTTGACGTACGTGCTCCTGCAACGAGTCGCAAAAAAGTTCATTGGGACTTACTAAAGTTGTTTCAGGTGAGAATTGCAGTGAAGGTTGCTCGACATTTAAATCATTCTCAGAAGTGTTAGAGTCAGAAACGCACGACATGATTCTTATCTACGGCCTCTTGTCAAACATCCTCAGCGTATGGGTTTGAGTGGCGGAAGCGGGTATTAGTCATAAAGTGTTGCCCAAATTGACTCGGAGGTCACTTGTGTGGTGTCGTGCGGTAGTACCGTAATGTTCTGCTACTGGCGTAAGTTAAACCTCTCGTCTGGCCTGGGCTTGTCCAGAGCACCCTGTACGTACTTAATCTCACCTGACTTGGAGCGGCCCTGAAATTCCGATATGAACCTACCATTGCGTACTGTCGAGCAACTTTGAAAAACTTCACTAGGTGACAACAGTACTGGACTGTTACTCGGAATCTAGTATCAAGAATATAAACGTGGGCCCGTCAACCATCACTGAAATTAGGAAACATGACTTGGGGAAACAGTTCATCAACAATGATGATATCAGCACTGAGTGCAATCGTGGACATCGCCTTTGCTGCCGTATCGTATGCGACAGTCTCTCCGCCTGGAGCAGTGGTACGTCGACGATCACAATCAATCACAATTCTCTAGGATTACATCTAAACGTCTGGACCGCAGTACATCGACCCTCTCCTGTACAATGTTATGGGAGCAAACTACACTGAATGGCGCAACTTGTCCACTGTTGGTTTTAACCCCACCAACACTGCACCTCCGTTCATTCAGGTCTTTGACCCTTCGTTCCGTGATGTTATCGGGTCATCTGCCACCATTCGCTCGATTGCTTCGAATCCTGGCTTTGCTTTTGCCCATGAAGCACCCATTTACGTTCCAGACCTCAACTTAGTATTCTTTGCGAGCAATGCTGGTGGCGTACTTGGGTACAGTGGCTGGTATAACAACAGCGTTGTTAGCGTGATCAATATGACCGAGGTCGACATGGCGTTAGCTTCTACTACTGGAAATGTCAATATCCAGGTTCAAACAGTGTGTCGCTCCCGATTGATCACTGATGTTTAACCCTTATTGCTTTCAGCTTAACCTCCCCGACACTGTCCAAATGGTCAACGGGGGAACAGGTCCATACAAGGGAGACCTTCTGTTTATTACCTCAGGTCGCGCTTTGCTTCCTCCTTCAATTGTTCGCATCAATCCCAGCCCTCCCTACGACACCACTGTTCTCCTAGACAACTTCTTGGGCAGACAGTTCAACTCTCTCAATGATATCAAAATTCTTCCTGGCACGGACATCATCTTCTTCACTGATCCAACGTGAGTGAATTGCAAAATGATGATGATGATATTTGCTATAGTAAACACTGGCTTTTTTAAGCTACGGGTGGATGAACGGCTTCCGTCCTGAACCAATGCTACCGTCGCAAGTATACCGCTTTGATCCGTCCACCGGGCAGGTCAGAGTTGTCGCCGACCAGTTTGTGCATCCAAATGGAATCGCATTCACCGCCGACGGCAAAGGTGTATTCATGTGAGTCTTCAGTACTTTTACCGCATTTCAGTGTGCGGATGAAGTGACAATGGCGTGTCAGTACCGATACTGGTGTTTTTGGAGGCTTCCTCGGAACGAATCAGACCCTCCCGGCAACGATGTGAGTTTCTTACATCGATCATGATTGCAATGAGATCCTGAAGCAAATCGTATAGTTACCAGTTCGATGTTGATCCACGGACGCAGTCGTTTACGAACCGCAGAGTGTTCGCCTACTCTGATTCCGGTATTCCCGACGGGATTCAGCTCGATACCATGGGAAATGTTTATTCAGGTTGCGGCGAGGGCGTCCACGTCTGGAATGCCGAAGGGGCGCTTATTGGAAAGTTCTATGTTAACAGCACCGCGGCTCAGATGATCTTCACGAAGTCTGGTCTTGTGATTCTGAACGAGGAGGCAATATATCTGGCCAATATTCAAGCTCAGGGATTGGATCTTACCACGTCGTAGATTCACTGCGTAACCGCCAGCACGTTACATACAACTATCTACATAGCATAGTACAATCTATCGTGACACTCGAAGTTACAGTGCGCCCACATGCATCCTGCATATGTTGCATATCACATCCCGTTAGAGTGTCGAGTCAGCAAGAAAGGCGACACATCCCTGCGTGATAGGGCACAATGCTGATGTGGCAGTCCATTGGTCCAGAGCCCCAAGGCCAGCCAAACTATGAAAGTTGCGGCAGTGTCCAAGGTAGGCTTCATGTCAACTTCAATCCCGGCATCTCCTGACACTAACACAAATATCTCTGGTTCGTCTACTATCGTGACTGGATATCAGATCCAACCGTCAATGATGGAACCGCCCAGCATATATCGCCAGGAGCTCGAATTCATGGATGGTGATTTGATTTTGATCTACGGGAGTAATGGTAATGGTTAACAGCGAACTGAGCGAGAGCTGCACAAGAGTATGGTAAGCTTTGCAGCATTCCATCGCCGCGGTTCCGAAAATGCTTCCCGGATAGAGCTCAAATTCAATGGTGGAGTATACCTTGTTGTCCATTGCACGTTGGGTGCATTTTTTTTTACTACCTGATGCTAGGGATGTCCACAACGAGAGGTGGTACTTCTCCCTGAGCGCCGACAGTCCACCGACCTCTGTATTTCAAAACTTTCAGAATTATCAAGGATTCCAACAAGGGTATTAGCGGGACGAAGAAGGGTGGGGAACAGGACAAGCGCCAGCAAACTTTATGATACCTTGACGTGCACCTGCAAAAGAGTCACAAACACTTCAAATTCGAGACTTACTAGTTGTTTTCAGGTGAGTCGAATACAACATGAGGTCCATGCTAAAACCACGAAGTATTGAGGACAGCGAGAATCCTTCCTTCCTTGCCCAGGTTGGAGGGATTGGCCATCCAAGCCAAAGGTTCAGGTTGCATCATGGGTGGGTACAATGCATGAAATTGTATCATTTGATTGCACTATGTAGTAAACATTTAGTGCTGCTGCTGTGGTTGGTGTGTGGCCAACGCTACCCAAAGCGGCACAAGCGGCCCATCTGCCAGATTTCAAACTCCTCAAGGCTCGCTTCGACTGCAACGCTGAACTTGAAATCACTCCAGGTTCGACTGGTCTATGTAACTACGCCAAAAAATCCTCCCTATCTCAAATTGACGCATAGTCAGACTGGTCTGGGAAGCGGGGATTTGTCATAAAATACGTTGTTGCCTCGAGAGTCGATTGAGCCATTTGCTCAATGGGTGCCAGGATACTACACACCAACGTCTATCCTCACGGTCCATCGAATTATGCGGTGAGCTGTGATATAGACATGCATCATCAATTTCAGTTTGATTCATGTTGGCTTGATGTGTTCAGAATGAACGACTATCTTCGTTTATTATGTTTTCAATGGCTGTTCAGTCTGAAGGGAGACCAGGATGTTCCTAACTATGTAGGAGCAACTCTTCTCCTAATTGTGTGTGATGTCATGCGGTTGTACCGTAATATTTCCGCCAACATTCAAAAGAACATCATGATGTTGAACGTGGTCTGGCTTTGAGCGGCCCAGGAATCCAGGATCCTTGAAATTCCCATATGAAGGTACCATTGCCGCATTGTGTACTGTCACTCGAACGACTTTAAAGCTCTACTAGGGGATAACATTGGACTATTACTCAGAACCCACCTAGTATCACCATCTGGACTGTAAAGTGGGCCCGTCAACGATCACTCAAACCAGGAAACTAGGAGAAGTAGTCCATGAATTCAGCAGTGGGTGCGATTCTGGCTGTGGCCCTTGCTGCCGTGTCGTATGCGACAACGTTGCCGCCTGGAGCAGTGGTGCGTCGACAATTGCAATTATCCAGTGTTATGTCTAAACGTTTGCCTCGTAGTACATCGACCCTCTACTGTACAACGTCGTGGGAGCGAACTACACTAAATGGCGCAACTCGTCCATTGTTGGCTTTAATCCCACCAACACTGCACCTCCATTCATTCAGGTCTTTGACCCTTCGTTCCTCGATATCATTGGGCCATCTGCCACCATTCGCTCGATTGCTTCGAACCCCGGCTTTGATTTTGCCCATGAAGCACCCATCTACGTTCCAGATCTCAACGTGGTCGTCTTTTCAAACACTGGTGGTGGCGCACTTGGGGTACAGTGGCTGGTACAACAACAGCGCCGTCAGTATGATCAACATGACCGAAGTAGACGCGGCGCTGGCTTCTACGACTGGAAATGTCAATATTCAGGTTCAAACAGTGCGTCATTCTCAATTGATCATTGATATTTAACCGTCATGAGTCTCAGCTCCACCTTCCGGACACTGTCCAAATGGTCAATGGGGGAACAGGCCCATACAAGGGAGACCTTCTGTTTGTTACATCAGGTCGCGCATTGCTTCCTCCTTCTGTTGTTCGCGTCAATCCTAGGCCTCCCTATAATGCCACTATTCTTCTGGACAACTTCTTGGGCAGACAATTTAACTCGCTCAATGATGTCAAAATTCTCCCTGGCACGGACATCATATTCTTCACTGATCCAGCGTGAGTAGATCATTTAAAATTGATGTCCACAATATTTTCTATGGTAACAACCATTTTTCAGCTACGGGTGGTTTAACGGCTTCCGTCCCGAACCAATGTTGCCATCGCAAGTATACCGCTTTGATCCGTCCACCGGGCAGGTCAGAGTTGTCGCCGACCAGTTCGCGCAACCGAATGGTATCGCATTCACCCCCGACGGCAAAAATGTATACATGTGAGTCTTCAGTACTCTATCGCCTTTCAGTGCGCTGATAAAGTGATGATGGCATATCAGTACCGATACTGGTGTTTTTGAAGGCTTCCTCGGAGCGAATTCTACCCGCCCGACCACGATGTGAGTTTTCACTATCGAGTCATGATTGCAGTGGGATTTTGAAGCAAATCGCATAGCTACAAGTTCGATGTTGATTCACGAACGCAGTCGTTCAAGAACCGCAGAGTGTTCGCCTACTCTGATTCCGGCGCTCCCGACGGGATTCAGCTTGATACTATGGGAAATGTTTATTCAGGTTGCGGCGATGGTATCCACGTTTGGAATACCGAAGGGACGCTTATTGGGAAGTTCTATCTTAACAGCACCACGCCTCAGTTGACCTTCACAAAGTCTGGTCTCGTTTTGTTGAAGGAAACGACAATGTATGTGACAAACATCCAAGCTCATGGAATGACCCTAGCCACGGAGTAGCTTTCTGTGTGCCATCATGCCTGTTGCGAATTTGATGTATACGAGTTCCAACTCATGGCAGCGCCACGAGTTACGAGATGGAACCTGCGAGCCGAATAGCATTCTACTCTGTCCTATAGATAATCGAAGTTGATTGATTTTAGCATGTCAGTACTGGCTGGGGACATCACCTGTCGATATAATCAGGTTTGACGCGAAGCCCGCGCGAAGCTTACTGGTACTATTCCAGCATCGACAAGTGCCGTCAACCCTAGGAGGGCAACGATAGCAACAGTAAAGAGGCGATAAACATGATGGTGAGATTATCTTACTTGTGTAAACTACGGAGAATACTCAGTTTTAACACTTCACAGGGCGTGCAGTCCTATCCTGTTGGATTTACTGCACGATCCTGAGGATGTAAATGTATCTCTTAAGTGCATTACTGCGCTGGCAGAAACCGTCCGCGGCAATATTCAAAGGGATGAATAATCGACTCCTCACAAGGTTTAATAAAACCGTATCTGCACCTATGATGTCGGCTAAAAGTTTTATTGTGAGTCGATCACATGGTTCCGGATTTGTATGTGCGGAGAGGCAGATGGCAGCCAAAGCTATGGTGTGCGGAGTGGTGGTCGGGCAGCTGAGGCTATGGACGCATAAACGAACGTGAAGCTTCAAGCTTCAAGTTTCGAGATACGCAGGGGCTATTTCCACTAACAAGGGGTCACGATAACCTGGCCTGGCTCATGACCGTTTGCAAAGTTTTGTTATTGAGTTACTTTCTTTGGGGTTCGCTAACTGTGACAGAAAGATGGGAGCCACAAATACAAATACCAGGCGGTTTGCATGACCCTTACAAGTGTTCGACCGCGACGAACTGGCGGCTGCGTGCTGTGACTGCTGTCGCTTTTTCTCTTCAGTTGTCCTGGGGATTTTCAATCTCCCGTTGGTTTGGAACGTTTGTAGCAAGTTGGAACTTGGAGGGTAGTGAACGAGATGGAGGCAGCGGATAATCTGATTTGTGGTTACACGCTACAATCAGCCGACCGATATGGGTGACCGTATTCCCATCAAAACGTCAAAATTAACCTGCCGAGCGCGTCTGGTTAGCTCCTTTAGTTCAACTCTGATTTCATTCTGCCATTTCATTTCTCCAGTCACTTGAGCGGGGCCCAAGAAATAAATATTAATTGTCCAGATGTTGAATATATTAACATTTGTAAATAATGTTGTCGTCGAGAAGATTCAATAATATTGATACGCAATCAACATAATGATGATCGCCCGCAAACCGATTCGATGAATACCCAAAGGATCTAAAATCAGATGTTGTGAAATTTGCGGCACACATCATTATGGTGCCATCGCGCGCGAGAGCCAGCACGGGTCTCCGAGAGATTTATCGAGTAAAAATTTGAATGATGGCATGTAAAGGACTCGTGGGTTGAGTGATAGCTATTAATTTCCTATTCACAATTTATGCTCTCCAACCTGCCATGAATGTAGGCATGTGTAGCAAAGTTTGATAAGTAAGCGAGTGTATATTATTTAACGCTGAATCAGTAGTCATACAGCGGAAATTGTAGCATTTACATTTTCCTTGGAGAGACGTCATGGCGCCTGGTGTTATTGCGCATGGCATGAGGGATCTCAACTCGTAGTAAATATTCGGATGTCCTATGGGGACATCTTTCGTAACGCGATCCATGCCAAAATCGTCATTAGGAGCAAACTATGTCAAGGATGTGATCAAGGAGGGAAAAGCAAGTCGATGGTATCATTCAAGCGGACCATGTCGGATGTAGGGACGATAACGCGATGTTCGTCTACCCAATCCAATATCTTCTCGAAGTTTTTGCATTGATGAAAAACATTGAAGTCGGGAACAGGGTTTTGAAGCCCCTCTTCCCAGTCATAAGTGAGCATTGTCGCGTCACTGCGACACATGATATCCTGCCTGAGAATTTCGATGCAGTGGTCTAAGGCAAAACATAAGGAGGACTTGCGATGAGAAGGGATCAATATACTTACCGAGATGAGTGCGGTATGCCTCGGGAGAGTCGTGGATGGCATAATCAGCAGCTTTGTAATGGTCGCCCCAACTGGCTCGACGAAGCATGTCCTACATGGGAATAAGCAAAGATCTAACTTCCCTGCATTACAACTTACTGTGCAATGGAGCATATGAATGGCTTCAATCGTCACCATATAACCCCCGCCATATTCTTCTGGATATATAGCCATGGCGGGAGAAGGTTTCTCCCCTGTTCTAAGCAGTTGGTCAAGCGTCATACGAACTGGACGCGCTGAATAAAATTTCATGTTAATGGACGCATATGAAGTCAGTGAAGCATGACACAACCATCCACTGCTAAATTTTCCCAAGCGGCGTCAAGCTCCGGGGATGGAGTGCCACTATATATAGAAGTAGTACCAATAGTTCCGTTGAATTTTACGATGCCGATTGATTCAACTGCCTCGTTCGCTGGAGCTGTGACGGGTAAGTAAGTAAGATCTCGTGCGCTGAGTCCAGCTATCCACTTACAGAATAAAACTACGTCATCTATTGGAGGCGCCCGTGCCCATAGTGTGAAGAACACCAAAGTTATAGACACCAGTACACCATGGCTTAGCCATGGCCATAGGTGAAGAAAGCGAGATTTTGGCTGCGGACTGATACCAAGAAGTTTAGTATCGTCCGAGTCATCATCAACCCCATCGAAAGGAGAACACTGAGAGTGATAGAATTTTTTGCGCATGGCTCGCGGAAGAAAATGTGAATCTGTAACTGGTAGTGGGTTAAGTGTGAACTAGGAAGCCGGGGCACCTGCGAAGATCATCGTTTACTTTTGTTCATCCCAGAAACTGCGGTGACCGGGAAATGGAATCAATCTGACGTACTGCGTTGGCGCCAAGAGCCTGGCGCCGTAGGGGCGCAATCTTTTTGGATCATCCAAGTTGCAGTATAATCCCCTCTCAAAGCCACATGTCACGATGTCATGGCGACTCATTGACGGCTTTCTCAAGCCCCTCGAGTCCCTGTAAAGATGATGCCTGCTAACTACAGTGTAAGTATTGTCAGGTAAGAAAGTCCGTGGAAGTGGGAACCTATAGAAAAGTGCTGCCACGTACAAGTTTTCACTGTGATGTCAATTATACATGATCTCTCGTGATATTAATATTGATACTTGTGGCGATATGGGCGCTACAAGCTCCCAATTTCCAATAGCTGGCCCTTGCCACGTGATGCATTATCTGGGCTGTGTTGCCCTAGGTGCTGTCGACTTTAACTTAGAGCAAATTCTCATAACGGCAACAGTTTTAAAGAAGTTCCTCACGATGCTGACCTCGACGATTCCTAGCCATATGGACTTGGATTGATCTTGCGTGTACCCTGAATAGTTAACATTTAACACGTGGGATGAGACAAAGATAACCGGAGAGCCACAGTCAATATTGTCAAGATTCCTTCTTAGTCCTCAACCTTCACATATTCCTCTCAATCAACGAACACAATGTCCCGGCCGTCGTATTCCTCAGGCCAGCGCGCACCTGGGCATCGACGAAATCGATCAAGGACTTCGAGTGACCCCGGTCATCCGTACGTGTCACCACCCTTTAAAACGGCGTGGCCTGCGCCAGCGCGCAGGACGACAGAGCCTATGAATGTCCCCAACCAGACCCCTTCACGAAACTCCTCCGTAGAACGCTTGGGGGACCCATTCGTCCCATCACCAGGGTCTCTACTTGCACAGATGGAGGGGCGCTCTCCGATGAATCCTTCCAGTCCCATATCTCCAGGTCCTATCTCACCGTCACATCATCGGAGCCCTTCTAGACAGAGTAACTTGTCTCAAGCCCCCTTGATACGGGACGTACCCCAGCCGCCTAGAACTGCGTTCAACACGCCTCCCGTAATACCCACACCACAGATAGCCCCGTCCTATGCCCCAAGCTTCCCTTCTCCGCAGCCATATTCCCCGCCATTTACCTCGGCATATCAGCAACCATACTTCCATGGGACAGAGCATCAGGGATCCAGTCACAGCGTCCGCCAGGGTGTGAATCAGGGTGTGAATGCAGCCCAGAATACACGTCCGGGAGCACATGCAAGCACACAGAATGGACATCATGGCATGCAACAAAATAGCTTTCATCACAGTCATAGCGGCTCCCATCATAGCGCACATCCTCGTTCTCGTTCTCATTCGCGCCCCCCAAGTGCGGCATCGCACAGATACGCGTCAAATATCACCCAGCCTGTGTATGGCCACGGTAGTTCCGCCACTCCAAACGCATCGCGCACCTCTCTCAATGCTACACCTCCAAAGAACCAGTTAGCGACTGCTGCATTTAGTCATCAGAATGTATCACCTCCTGACATGTCCTCTCCCTCGAATCGCCCTTCACTTGACCCAGGCTCATCCAGCAGCCGTTCAAGGCCTTACGGCCGCAAAGTCCCCGCTACTCAACAGGCACCTGCGTCAAGGAAACAAGAGGCCCATCCAACACCACCCCCTCCTATTTCCGCAGAAAAACTTCACTACACGACGCAGCGCCCGCAGTTGCCACATATGCCAGCTGGGTTTGCGCCGACTCGCTATGTGAATATGCTTTTGGCACTTGATGATATCCCGCAAATTTTCAACATGATGGCATCTTTCTTCACGTGGATCCTGCTCGCAGGATTTGTCTTATTCCCTGGAACATTCACGTCTTTGCAACAACAGCAACTCAACGGTGTTGAAGCACAACTGCTGAACGTGATCTCTAATATACCACTGTGAGTGATGGCCACAAGCACAGGAAATGGAATTGTTCACCAAAGACAAATAGTTTTATCATTGCATGGATTTGTACTGGTGTTGGTGGCATCGGTATGATTTGGTTGTGGTGGAGATGGCAAAGAAATTATATCTGGATTGTGAATCGTATCTTTGTGTGAGTGGAGCACAGTGTCGCCAATTGACTGACGAAATAGATTTCTGAGTAGGCCTGGCCTACTCAATTCGCTCGCTGGTGTCATCTCAGTGCTTTCCAATATCTACGGCGTGCAGCATGGAACCTACGGTACAACAAGCGAGTCGGCAATTGTTGTAACAGTTGCGGTTGCAGTCGTGTGTGCATGCCTTATTCTCATATATCAGTTTTGGTTGCTGGGCAATATTAAAAAAGAACATAACAGAGAAGTTGGTGTGGAGCGTGCTGGAGAGCATGGCGAAGGCATTATGGGAGGCGAGAGGAAGTAGAGGGCAGTATGAAATCTATTATGGACATTTGATGGACATTGGTTAATTACGGATCATTGGGGTTTTATGTCGACTCACTTGGGTGTAGGCTAATACGAGACTACTAACAATCTGCAAAATTAGTTGATAAAAACCAAGTTGGTGCATGATGTATACAACGATCCCATTCATATCCGAGCAGATGGCCTGCAGGCTGCCTGACAAGTAATCTCGCAACTGCCTGCAAAATTAGTAGCCTACATGATTGGACTGGGTGTCGCATGTATACCTGCCGCAAATTTATGCGCGTACCTCGGAACTTCTTTTATATGAAAGTCAGACAATGAATGGCAAGAGAAATGTTTGGATTGAATACAACGCTGGGGCGGTTGAAGTGTAGTGACTATGACACGCTCAATATACGAGCAACACTAGCAGCCACATCTGATGATGAAAGATCGTCCAGTTCGACGTGTTTCTCAACTCCGCGTTCTACGAGAATGAAAATTAATACAGCCATGCATACACGATTTGTCCGAGGACACGAGCATTACACGCACCAAATCGTGCAAACACCCGCGCGGGTGTGCCGTTTGCCTCCCGTATCATGACAGGAAGGTCAGGGTTGTGTTTCTTGATAACTGGATATGTGGACAAGATGAATTGCCTGCAGACATGATTATTAGGTATGTCCTGTGCTCAGAAAGAAATGAACTCACCGCGTGCCCGCCGAAGCTTGGTTTGACTGACAGCAAAAGATGCGAATTTCGCGGAGAGCAGGAGACAGTGTTTTTGCAAACGCGGACATGGCAGGAATAGAACGAGATTAGGCTACACAGCCAATATTCCAATATTAAGGCTAACAACGTTTCTGCAACGCTGAAGTTCTCGGTCGGGTTCGTAGAACGGGCGCTTACATAATACGTGGTTGCAACGGGTTGACCTGGCGGCATGAGAATTAAATCTTGTTGGTTGTTTCGCCCGCTACCCACCTAATCCCCTCGCTGATAGCGACGCCCAGAGGTTTCCGATGACCTCCTCCGCTACTATGGACGACGAGCACAGGCAACAAGAAGACTGGCTCAACAGCCGCAAGAACAGGCTGCCCTCTTTCACAGAAGTCCTCTCTAGAAGGACGCGACCACCTGTGGATTTATTCATGTTTTAGTAAGTAATGCCCTTACTTTTGCTTGAGCATTTGAACAATTTCTGATATTATATAAAATTTAGCCTTTTCCTGCAACGCGAGGGTGCGGAAGACATCCTGGACTTCTGGCTGGATGTCCAGCAGCACGAGAACCTTTGCAGGGCATACTTTAAAGATGTCCGAAAGTCAGGCCGAACAATCAAAGATGATTGGCCACAGTACTGGGAGTATGCACGCCGTCGTGGGTCAATATACGGCACAGTTGTTGGACTTCAGCCCAATGCCGCAAAGCGAAGTACGAGTGCAGGCGAGATGATCAACGACCCGGAAAAAAACGCTATCGCTCATGCTGCTGACGAGAAGCGTGGTGGTCAGCGTTCTACAACGCCTGGTCACGAGAAAGAACACGTCCAAACCCCTCCCACTGCTGTGAATAGTCCAGAATATGATCCACCTCGGTCGACGACACCTTTCTCCTTATCAGGGCGGACACCAACCCTTTTCAATCTCAAGCGCGCATCACGTGCGCCGACGGTCATTCCACGTTCTGCTGCGATTAGTCGTATGGACCTCATTGCGTCCGCCGAGCGCATCTTCTTCCGGTATCTCTCTCCCGCTGGCACCGTCAATTCGCCAGAGAATCACGAAATCTACCTCCCTCCCGCCTTGCGTATACACACTTTCCCTCTCAATAGCGCTCAAGAGCCCAAATCACAGAGCGACCTAAACATGATGGCACATATTCCCGATATGTTCCATGCCCAGAAGGAGTACTGCTTTAGGGCAATGGAGCAAGATGCTTTTCCACGTTTTCTGAGAAGTAAAGCATTTGGAAACCTCACTCCTGTGTCTGCATTAGTCCGCCTCGTTGTTGGTCTCATTGTGCTGTGGATCGGCCTTGCCGCCGGCTTTGCCCTGATATTTCTCGATGTACAACCTAAATCAAAGCGATTTTTCGTGCGTCTCATCTGCTTGGTGTGATTTGGCATCTAACCGATTGTTTGCCCTACAGCTCTTCATTCCTTTCGCGTTCGCAATCTTATTCCTCGTCTCACATCAATACGAACTCGACCCAGTCCTCGTTTTCCTCGGACAGTCAGAGTCCACACCCTTCCGTACGCTCACCATTCGCGAGCCGTATGTGAAGAGATTATTATTAGGTCGTGCCATCTGGGTCACAACTCTTGTCTCCACTTGCGTCGTAGCGCTCACACTCCTTTTCTGGGCTGTTCCCGGACATCGGCTGTAGCCAGTGGATCAAGCAAAGTCTCTGTACTTATTGAATGGACCCATATTGGAAGGGAAGTCAATGTATGATGCTCACGATGGAGAGCGAACTGGTCGATATTGTTGATTTTACGTGGGTGACAAAATAAGCATTTATCTTCAGCTATTCGCCTCCTCCCTCTTGTCCCCGGTCTAGCTCCACCTCCTAATTTCTTCGCATTCCGTATTTCGCTATCATTTTACCTCGTATACTCCACAGTCCGCCTTCATCATCGCTGTGCTGTGATGTTATTTTGTTTCACTCATTTGCCTGAATCCTTTATGACCTTTTTATACGTACGTACATGGTAGGACTTTTAGGAAGTTAGACTCATATCTTTAATGACATGTTCACCCCGGTTGTGGTCGTGCTTGATGTTACGAAGGTAATTGACAAGAATTTTGGACTTATCTATTCCCGCTGCCAGTGACGAAGTAGCGCCACGCTTCATGCATGCACAGCGGCTGTACTTGAAAACTTGACACTTGGTCACGGTAGGGCCCAGCGCTCTCAACAAGTTACAACTTGTGCCACGCTTCTTCATATCAGACGGATTGTCTCCCTGGTCTACCTAACAGTCGGGACTTCTCAGACTTATTTAGACGGTCGACTGGTAATTGAAAGACGCGCAACTTGCGGATGATAATTTCAATGACTCACTCAGTAAGGTTGGATTCGCAATTGGGTCAACGGTTCAAAGTTTTTGTAAACTGAAGTTTGATTATTAAAAAAAATTCTCTTCAGCAGCGATCACACGACGGTCTGACCAATGTTTGGATCGGGAGTCGAATTTGGACGAGATCAGCGCATAGAATCAGCTGACCCATCTGGCATAGAACTCTGTCACGTCCGAGGGAAATCAAAAGCAGCAAGTATAATGGCTCGACATCCGATGGTACAGGAGGTTTGTTTCTCCACATAAATGGCAAGTTTTGACGTTGAGCTATGTGCTGTTGACCTCGTTCACTGTTGCTGGGGTACACCTTCAACGATAGGAGTTGTTGCAGGACCTCTTGTGAGCATCATCACTGGTGGTACTGGTCGGACTCACAACTATGATGTTGTAACGCAGCTGCAGACTTTTCATAACCGCAATGCGGCTGTTTCATGGCATGAAGGAGAATTACATCATACATCATACATCATACATCAATCATCAATCTTTCATTCATTACTTACCTGCCGCCGGAGAGGAAGAAACGCGATGAAATTGACGTTTTCCAATCCATTTACCATAAGAGTAGGCCTCCTTCTCTTAATGGAGAAAAATGAGGAACTCGACGCGGCGCGGAGAGCAGGATGCTATGTTGTTAAATAGTGTGGGTTACAAAGCTGTCTTTCGCGTGGAACCCGGAAGCTCTAAGGCCTTGAATCATCCTAATTGGTCCTCTGTCCACTTCATGGTGTTTGAACTGCTTCCAAGGCTGTAGACTCCAGAATTTGGTGAATCCCTACCACACCCGAAGCCTCGAGCTGCGCTGGTAGGAACATCAGCTGCAAAGTATCAAACGATGCGCGGCCTCGGGAGTATGTCCTAGGATGTCTGGTGCCACTTGACTTGAAAACCGGCGAAGCAACTGGAAAGCCATGGAGATGAGATTACCACCAATCGGGGTACTTGCCCATGGCGCTGTGCGTCCGATTGGTCAAGCCCCAGGCTAATGACTAGGCCAGCCCGTGCCACCGCGGCGCGCCACGGCCTACAACTTAGTTCCACTAATGCGATGCGGGCAGGTTGCATAGTCTGGGAACCAGGCGATTGTGTTGAAGCTGGACTCCTCCAAGTTGCGAGAGTAAACTGAAACGTGTGGTCCAAACCATGTGATGTGCACCAAAGATTTCCAGAACGTGCATCGCGGGGTGAATAGGCTACTTTCGGGTGGTGTCGGAGGTGAAGCACTTCATTAGGCGCCGAAACGGAGACAAACCGGAGGCGACAAGTTCGGCAATGGCGATGATTGAATGAGTCGTCATTTGAACTAATTTCCGTCAAGAACGCCCCACTGAGCCGCTTTATACAAATCCACTGCCTCTTGTTTTTTTCAGTCCTCCTCTTTTCCTCCTCGACTTACGGTGATGCAGGCTGCACGACACCATGGTAGGTTTTCATCAATCTTCAACTCACAATTTTACCATCGCTTATTTCGGTATACAGTCCGCCTAATGTCCATGAGCAGGACACTGGTCCGCTCTCACGTGCATGCGCAAAAACGCTTATTGACGGCTTCGACTTCAAGAGCCCAATCAGGTTCTGTAGCCTCGACGGGCGCCGCTGCCTCGCAGGTGTGTTTCCCGCGCCCAGCTCTCTCATTGATATCTCAGTCTTCATCATGAATAGACTCCACCACCACCCCCGTCTCAAGGGAGATGGAGATACTTTTTGCAGACTCTGGGACGTGTGACTCTCATAACAGTGATCGGAGGCAAGTCCTATGCTCTGGCGAGCAACCTTTTTGACTGATCGCGGATCGCTCATCCGACCTTCCCACAACCATGTCATTTTGAAATGCAGCTTCCGCAACCTTCTACTACGTTGCACAAAAGGAAAAAAACCCCGGTCCACAACTCCCGTTCGATCCCTCAAAAAAGACCTTGGTCGTTTTAGGTAGCGGTTGGGGCGCAACGAGCCTCCTCAAGGGGCTTGATACCAGCGATTATAACACTGTATGTCGCATACTCAATAGTGCTGCGTTCACAGGCTAATTGCATGTCGATCAATAGATCGTTGTCTCGCCAAAGAACTTCTTCCTCTTCACGCCTCTCCTTCCCTCCGTGGCAGTTGGCACCCTCAATGCTCGATCTATCCTCCAGCGTGAGCTCCCTTCATATTCGCCTCCTGCAGACATTAACAGTAACATAAATACAGCTACTCGCTACCTGACCCGACACAAAAAACGTCAGGTTCTAGTCATTGAAGCAGAGGCCAAGGAAGTTGACGTACGTCTCTTCTCGCATGTTACTCGGTTGAGATTAAAGTGCTTTATTTACAATAGCCGGTTAACAAAACTGTTACACTCTCAGGTATGCTTGTTAATCCTTCACAGAATACGAGGGCTAAATTGTCACAGATGACTCTGAGATCCAGGGTCAAATATCCAGTACGACTATACCGTACGATTATCTTGTATATGCTGTCGGTGCCGAGACACAAACATTTGGTATTCCTGGCGTGAAGGAGCACGCGTGCTTCATGAAAGAACTGCACGATGCTGAGAAGGTGCGCTATATTTCCTCTAAGCCTCTGCCACTTTATTGAATACAATGATATACTGCAGATGCAAAAACGCTTTTTGGACTGTGCGTTTTCTTATCTTTCATTGCTTGTGATGTAAAGCTCATAGCTGTTTGATAGGCGTAGAGAGTGCTGCTTTCCCAGGCCAAAGTGACGAGGAGAAAGACCGGTTGTTGCACATGGTACGTCTGACGATTATTCAATCTCTCTTGTTGGCGTTTCGCAGTCGATTTCTCCATTGTGAGGGATTTTTGATACCTTGTAGTCACTGCCAACACAGATGATTTCCTGTTCATCCTCATAAACTTCCATCCAGAAACATGTGCTCATTTTTGGCAGGTTGTAGTAGGCGGTGGGCCAACCGGTATCGAACTTAGTGGCGAACTCCGTGATTTCCTCGAGGTACGACTGTCATTTCTTCTTCTCACTTCCTGTCGCCTGATCTTGTATCTTTACCAACTTCAAGGAGGATCTCAAGTCATGGTACCCAGAGCTTGCCTCACGGATCCGCATCACGTTGGTCGAGGCTCTTCCCAATGTTCCTTCCCTCATTCAGCAAAGAGCTGATTGCCTATACCGAGCGCACGTTCAAGGAGTCCGACATTGATATCCTCACGAAGACCATGGTGAGGAAGGTAAACGAGAAGAGCGTCGTTCTAAAGGGCCCTGACGGTGTTGAACGGGAGGTACCATGCGGGATGGTTGTCTGGGCTGCTGTATGCTCTGCTCTCTTCCTGATGTTTCCGCTTCTTAACATGTCTTCTCACAGGGCAACACTAGCCGACAAATAACACGGGATCTGATGGCAAAACTCCCTGAAGGCCAGACAAATAAACGCGGGATTATCTTCGACGACTACCTCCGCATGAGGGGAGCTCGCGATATCTTTGCTATCGGTGACTGTACGACCTCGTCTTACGCTCCAACTGCCCAGGTCGCGAGCCAGCAGGGTTCATACCTAGCGCGCGTGTTCAAGATAATTGCACAGAAAGACAAGCTTGAGGCCGACCTGTCTCGTGCCGAGACCAGCGAAGAGGCAGAGAAGCTCAAGAAGCAGGTAGACAAGCAGAAGTTGAAACCTTTCCATTACAGTCATCAAGGATCTTTGGCGTACGTGTTTCCTTGTTCTACTTGCTCCTTTAATTAACGCATAATCTACAGTTATATCGGCTCGGATAAGGCAATTGCTGACCTGCCTATCTTTGGGCGCGAGGTATGTGATTTACTCCCGTGGCTGTAGGATATATGAGTTGACTGCGCTATAGTGGACAAGTGGAGGTGTTGCAACGTTCATGTTCTGGCGGAGCGCATATCTAAGCACTCTATTCTCCCTGCGAAACCGAAGCTTGGTTGCTGGAGACTGGATGAGGGTGAAGCTATGGGGACGGTAAGTGCTAATTTTTTCTGTCTTCCCTTTCTGCTTCCAAAATCTTCTTTTTCGACGAAATCTTTTCATCTCCTCTGAGAGCATTGGACTTACCATATATTTGCAGTGACGTGAGCCGGGAATGAAGGCTGAGCATATGCATGAACACCCACGATTAGCGAACTCTGGACCATCAACATCGCATTTCTAGACATAGACCATAGACTATAAAGGCACATTTTCTTTCCCCTGTTTATCATTCATGATATATACATAATCGCGTCTGCAACCTCCACCTGTCCCTCCTCAGCCACGTATTTGAGTGCCTCCCGCTCCTTCATTTTTTTCGTCGTTATCTTCCGTACGTACCTTGCGTCGTCCTCGTTTTGTTGTTCTTATCGTGGATGGGTGTTGGGAAGAGCTATATAGACGCTGCTGGGTGCATGCATTGATTGATTCCGTAGAAGTAGTATAGCGATGAGGATATATATCTTAGTGAATTTGACGGCTGCAGGAATATCATGTTTCCTCTTTCTTGTCGAATTCTGTGTGCGGTAGTGCGAGTGGTAACTGGTGAAAAGCAGTGATTCTGCAGAAACGACGCCCATCCATTGATACTGGATGTCTCGAGCAGAACATTGGATGTTGTTTACCTGTTTGAATTTCGGGGGGACATTCCCATTTCAGCGCCCACCTACGGAAAGGCAACCTCCCCCAGTCCACGGGTGCTGAATGCTTGGAGATCAAGATTGCCTTTCATTTCGCTTCAATCAATCGTGGCAGTGAAATAATTCGCCCTCCGTTGAGCTCGATGCATGCAGAACCTTAAGATCTGTAAAAATGTGCGCAAAGTACGCCTAGAGGGCACCCATGAAGTCGAAAAAGAGAGATCTCTTATACCCTGTGCAAAATCTTGGACTCCAGTAGTGAGGTTGCCGCGGTCATACTTCGCGACATGCAGGAATGCTGTCAACTGGGGAAGGAAGAGTCATGGATATGCATTCTGTGATTATCCGCTTGACATCGTTCCTCATCGAGTATTCATAATTGCAAGCGGGCTGTGTTCACCAGGATGGGCGCTGAGCACTCAGGGGTGGAGCTAAGGATTTAAAGATGAAGGGTTGCATTAGGCGAGTGTCAGACTCAAGCCAGGTGTTGTACATGTGTGGTAGCAAGCTACAAAAGAGAAGGTAAGTACATTGTGTCCGTTGATCTCAGCGGCCTATCTACATGTTCTCTTTCAGTAGAGAAAGAACATCAATAGCTACACCCCAGGATCTTTGGTAGCCTGCGGCTCTGAAAGTGAAGGTTAGAATTCGTGCGATTTATGGAAAGTACTAATCTCACCCCATTCCATATGCGTGAATAACTGTTATGTCCTGTTGTTGTCCTGCATCATCGCCCACGTTGGGAGTTAAACCGTCACTTCGTATAAGAGGAAGCGAGATGCGCTCAGCTTCCACGCGTGGACCACCTTTCCTGTCCGGCCTAAGGCCGACGTTGTGCATGAGGATCTTCGTCCCTTCGTCTTTCAAACATGGCGCTAGGACGGAGCACCGTTCAAATATCCCTTTGGCAACCGACATATCCAAGGATGTGTCCCAGTTTCCTATTTGATGTGTTCCGTTTAGAAACGCAGTGTTCGTTTGCGTCAACCCAGGACGAGGGGTAATGGATGTGACCTGTTCTGACAACCCGCCGCCTACGTGAAAGGACATGTCAGGGATAGTGAACATATAGCTGTTGATATGGACTGACCAGACCGCACTGTTACGAATTCCTGCAAGCCAGTACGTTCAACTACAATAGATTGTCCCCTGATCGGGTACATGGCTGTATCTTCTACTCCAATCAAAGATCGCGAACCTTCGGATCTGACCGTCAATACCTATTGGTAGCTGGCAATGGCTGGCATGTGCTCACCGAGAGACGTTGCGTTAACCAGCAACCCGGTTTTACCGACGAAAGGCTTGACTTCGTCCAAGCTCCTTATGCACTGGCGACGGAACACAACGCCGCGAGACTCGAGCTCCGACCGAAGCCATGATAAATACTCCAAAGGGTTGACGGTAACCGTGTTGAAAGCGATTCCTACTTTGTATGGTGTAGGGATTTCAGACTCTGAGAGTAAACTGAACTATCACCCTTGTAGAACCTAAGAACAAGGAGACATGAAAATCGGACTTACATCGCGCACAAGGTCCTTCCACCACAGAGTAGAAAGAACACCATCCGTCTCTCCAAGGATCTTAGAGGGTGATCTCTCGCATATTTATCAGTCATGCCGGACTGACAAGCATTCAAACAAATACTGACCTTGACCAAGCCTGATGGTGCCATTTCCCATAACCTATCGCTGAGAAGGCTTGTCTGTAAAGCTCGAAACATTTGCGACGTATCGCTCACAAGGTTATCTGCTCCCAACGTCGCACACGCTCATCCGTTGCACCTAACGGATGCGGAGACCAACTTGCGCCCTAAGCAAGATTGGAGTAAGAAAGTGAAAGTGCCTGGGGAACGCTCGAAAGACACGCACAGCGTATGGACTTGCCCAAGCTTGAGAATGCCAATCCCCAGGCATATCTCTTGCGACAATTGTAATATCAAAGGCTACATCTGAATCACAGGCAGCAATATAGGCGATGGTAAGTCCAATCACCCCCGCCCCGAGAATGACCAGAGGCACATGAGTCTTGGAATCGGAAGACATGACTCCTGTATAGCTCAAGTCGATAGCAGAGATAAGGTACGAAATGATGCTGAACTTGGGGCAGGTACTTATAGATAAGAAGCAATTCGGTCACCTTCGGACGAAAAAATAGTGGCGTTGATATTATCGAGCCTGGGGCAGTGTTACAGCTGTATGAGTGTAAGTATTGTAGGCAGTGGTGGCGGTCTGGTACTGTAGGAGATCCGTATAGACCACACGGTTTACACAGTGTGTTCGTGAGTTGTTTGAGATAGAGATCCTTCAACAATATCATTGGTGTAGGATGACAGTGACTCTGAAACTGATGCGTGTCAACAGAGTAGATCACGAAGCCATTGATTTCCGGGTCCACTGATCATATATCGGAGACATGGCCTTCCATGGCATGGAAATACATCCGTCTAGAATCTAGATTTTGAGCACATACTAGAAGATACTGGCCAGTGCGTTTTCAAACTTCAACTGCGATGATTTTGTGGAAAGAGCAAGTAAACTTGATAAATGTGCAGGAAGGGTAAGGTCCACGTAGGGGAGAACGATGACAACAACAAACAGGATACCCTCAAATTGAGGGTGTTCCTCCAGGAGTCCAGGACCCAGGTCACCAGCTGCAATGAGTTGTGAACTTGTGACCAGCTGAACTCGGAGATGGAGCTCACGTGCACTGGGAACCTCACGTGGGATCTCACGTGGCGTCGACTCCGGCACCAGCCGCCTGTGCGTGAGCACTACATCAAGCTCAACGTACTGTGTTTCTTGTACAACGTCTTTCAGCAAGTCTTCAAGAAGTAATCCATCATGAGTCCAAGACGGGCCAGCCGATAAAATTGAGCTTCAACATCTATAAGTAGAGCTCATACTTAACCGATAATGATAAAAATACATAAAAATACAACAGATGAGTGGTGCATAGCCCGTCAACGGGCTGCACCACAAGATGGATCTACCACCCAAAAGTCTCTTCGTGGAGCTTAACTCCACCCACAGCCGTGCACAAACGAACGTCAGAGTTATTCACCGCACGCGCCGTGGTAGTCGCCAATGATACAGGACCGCAAACGCCTACGAACACACCGTTAGAGCCCCCAGCTGCCATCGTGTTCGTGATCGCTGCATCGAGCAGCATCTCGAGTTTAGGACGACCAGGTAGGATGGTGACACCATGCGGGAGGTACATCCCGTCGAACGTCGTGCTGATTGCGCGGGTGTAGAATACATGCACGTTGATACGGGTAGATGGGTTTTTTTGTACGAGGGTCGTGAAGAGGGGGAGTAGAGGAGTGAGACATGCTATGCGTGGGCAGATAAGCATCACGATCATGGAAAGCGGAGAGACGGTAGTACGCACAAGGGTCTCGGACGGACCATATGATATCAATGACTTTCATGTCCGTGGCTGCCTGGACGAGATCCGACACTGCCGATAACGCAAAAGAAATGCCGCTCCCACCAACAACAAACATCGCTCCAGAATAGTTCGACATCACGGTGTGTCCCACGCCGCCTGCGAGGAAAGAAAGGATTATGATGAGATGCAACGACTCGTCGGTAACACGACAACGCACCATAGGGGCCCTCCACCATCACTCTGACGTCACGGCCAACTTCCATGCCGGTTTCACCATAAGAAGCTGATTGAGCCATACTGAAGAGACTGCCAGTCCAGCGGCCAGTCTTCTTGCACATAAGAACCATTCCTTCTGGTGTTTCTGCCACACTTGCGATGGTGAAAGGGTGCACCTCAGTCCATCCCCACCATCCCATGGATGACGACAGCACACGCAAACGAACGTGCTGCCCTGCACGCCAGCCTGCATTGATTGAAGGCACCTCAACTCGGGTGATGCCGAGCTCAGGGAGGGGACGCAGTTTTGCCGTAGTGACACGGGTCTTAACGGCGCGAACGATGTGATCTAGTATATAGAATACACACGCAGCTGCCACGTAGGGAACACAGGCAGGTTCGTGGTAGCATGCCTATACAAAATTAGCGTTGGTAGCGAGATAGTGGGAATTACTTACAGCGAATAAGAAAATGATGAGGCTCACAACATGCGATGCGATGAAGAGGTTGTATGATTTTGACCGAACGTATTCGGTTGAGCAGAATCCCAGGAGGTCCAAACATACCAATGCGACGATGCCCCAGCGAACAAAATCCTTGGCGAGGTTCTGATAGATGTCGCCAGCAAGGCTCCATTTATAGACTACCTCAAGCATACATCAGATGAAACAACGCGGAGAAGGCACAAGGTGGCACATACCAAAACCGATGAAGTGGACATTTGCACCTATGACCATCAGCCTACCGACCAAGCGGTGAAGAAAGTTCAACTTCACACAACGATCAGCAACGTTGTAAAAATTATGTTGATCAAGCAAACCTTTTCGTATCCAACGCCCACCATCATGCCAATGATGTTGTTCTTTGTGGCTAATGCATATACAAAAGGAATTTGAGAAGTGATGACAAAACCGGCACGGTGAGGGTCTGTAAATGGGTCTGACTTGTAGAAAGACACGTAGAATATGATAGTGATGTACGCCAACATCAGGAGAACTTGGTTAACGGAGTAGTTGTCATGAACACGGGAACGCAACATAGATGCAATTGGGTGCCAGATAGATGATACAGTAGGATCACGGTTCGGAACCTTCGGCAGGGCTTTCTCATCAGCTACATGCGCCAAATTGATTCGGTGTTGATACGGTAGTGCGGCACAGGTAATCGAAGAGCCTCCATGGTCAAAATCGCCATATGGCGACTTCTCGGGGTGCGAAAGGGTGAAGTTGAGGTTGGCCCTTGGCTTAGTGGAGGAGAAAGGTACCATCGAACGAAGGAGGTGACCTTGAGACCACTCCGACCTGCGACTGAAACGAGCATACGCGCGGGGGAGACTGGCAAAGGTGAAGATGAGGATGATACCAAAGATCAAAATGTCGGCGTGATAAACAAGGTCGTCGTCTAGGCCCATGTTAAGGAAAGTGTGCTGCGAAAGGATTGATGGTAGGGTTTCTGTGGGCTTAAAAGGATGGTACGGTGGGGACTTGCCCAAAAAGAAGGAAGAAAGGTGAGTGGCCTGGCAAGAGATGGACAACAATCTCTAAATGGGACTGCACTGTTATATGTATGATCCAATCTAGCGCTCTACAATAATGAAAATCGGATATAGAAATGGGCGACATTGCAACATTGCGATTCTGTTGCGATGCCGCTCATAAATATCCGTCCGTCCACGATGATCAACCGCGGACGTACCTTAGGGTCATGATGCACTTCTGTCAACTGAGATAAACTATGCGCAGCGTTGATTGTAAAAATGAGGACCTTGCCCAGTTTCTGAAACACTGACTTGAACTCACGGCTAGGGCGAAGAAACATATATACTCACACATCAAGTGTTTCGCAACAACAGAACAACGTTAACTGCGGCACATTAATGTCGTGACGACAATGAGACTTTGTAGTATCGCTCAGCACCCCAAAAAGGCGTTTTTTTCAGTTTCGAGTGGTATGATTACCACGGTGGGGTCGGGCCCGAATATCCTCTATACTAATTGAGATCACAATACCAGTGATAACATTGCTCGCAAGAGTCCGTTCCAAATTCCAAATTCCCTTCTGGCATACTACTGGCCCTGAGTATCATCGATAGCAGTGAGCCTGATCATGACGCGGCTCTCAGAATACTGGCACTGGTAACCACCCTTGTTACCAGGTAGGCTCGAGTCTAAGAGTGGCTGCATCAATGCGGCGAACAGATATCCTCTGAAATTATATCGTGGAGCATCGCAACAATCTGCAGACTCACCTATTTTAGCTGTTGAAACAGTGATTTCTAACGTGTGCTTCACAGGATTCTGATATGGCTGCAAGACTTGATTGATCAAGAGTACGAGGTCACTCGTCCTTGTAAGAGATATCCTTGTACTGCGGGATGCGTCAGATACAAGGTAAACCTACAGTAATAAGAATACATCACCTTCGCGACTGACACGCTAGTTTATGGCACTCTGAATTTGGGTCAAGCCTGTATTTTGCCACTGGTATGAGACTGCTGTCGCCAAGACCAAAGACCACTTCTATAAAGCTGCTCGATCACCGAGTCTATCTCACCTCAGCGCCACATCTTTCCAAGATTCCGCAGCAGAATAATGTGGCTAATCGCGACGATCAGCCTATATAGATCACATAGCTGTTGCGCATCGCATATCCAACATAAAACATGGCCAAAACTTGTCAAGTTTGGTCAGAGCCTGCTGCTATGATCAACTTTCATGATATAAACGGACTGGCTAGGGGAGATTAGAAGATCGATGGCATATTCCCATGCTGGACCACAGGGCAATTAGAGCACCCACTGTGTGAACTCATCGATGGACATGAACGTTTCCACAGACCATGGCCCCGTTCCCAAAACACGGCAGCATGACAAAGTTTCGGAATGTACGGTAGTACATGTGACACTGATCATCAAGACCCCTGCATGCAATCAACGCATGCTATTGTCTCGTCGTCAACGAACGTAGATTCCAAGCGCAAAATTGTGCCAAGGGAACTGATCGTTAACGATACTGGAGTGCTTGTCTGATAAGGTTGTCAGTGTGGATTTCATAGTATCGTCGAAATTCAAGGGACGCTATTCGTCGCCACCCATTACCGGCGGCAGCAGGACTGACGTTTGACTGGAAAATCATCACTGGCAAACCAAAACGAGGGTTATTTCTGAGTTTATCCCAGGTAGATGGGACCTGGCATCCCCATTTGGAGTGAGGAACGAGTAAGCATTAGATGAATGTAACTGAATACCCTATGTGGCAGCGTGATGTATCCTGGCCAAGACACACCTAGTGACCACTAACCCTACGGTTCTCTGGTTCCCTCGCCATCTGGCTCTTACTCCTCATCCTTGGACGCATCTTTGCGTACCATTCCCATGCCAGCCGAATAACTTCACCATCGGCGTCGTAAGGTGTTGGAATTTCACTGTATCCTGGGCGTGCAGTTGGATGGCGCACATATATAGCACTGCAGGTGGGGAAAGAGACCTCTGCATAAGCAGGGATGAAGATGAAAGGAGATGCATATGGAGGGAGGTTGAAAGGCGTCAACGAGGACTTTGTAGATGCAACTTTTGTGGGAGGATTGGACTGGGAGAGACCCAAGGGCTCAGTTTTAGGTTCTGAGTCTGAGGGTTCACCTTCGGACTTTGCCTTGGAAGACCCAGGCTCTTGGAGGAAACGAATGGCTGCAGGGTCAACAGAGATCATGTCGCCTGGGGCTAGACGTGTATTGGCATCCGTATGCTGAAGAAGTGCATTAGTGTATCGAAGCTAACACTAGAGAAGAAAACTGGCGCACCTTCTTGCCATTTAGCAGGACGGACCCATGAATGACAAGTCTCCGTGCCTCATAGACACTATGTGCAAAGCAGCACCGAAAGACGAACACGTCAATGCGTCGCTCCACTTCGGCAAGCATTAAACTGCCCACAGGAGCCAAGCCTTTCCTCTCCTCGTCAGATGCCTTCTTTTTCGCTCTCTGTAGTTGTTCGGTACGCCCAGCAAACGCGTCGAGATCGCCATTACTAGAAAGTGCGTGTTGACGAGGCCGCACGTCAGGAAGTGTGTCGGGGAGGTACCACCGCTTGAATATTTTCTCGTTTATGAAGTCGCCGTGGTACCCACGTACGAGTGCTTTCGAGATCCAACGCTGTTGGAATAGCGTAAGAGGTGAGCGGGTGAAGTCAATGGCGTCGGCCTCAGCCGCACAGGACCGCCTCCAGAGGTTGTAGAGGTTACGCGGAGACCAGCTCTGTTGGGAATATTTTGTGTATTTAGGTTTTGACTGAAAAGAAGAGCTATGGAACTGACCATTCGAGGCATGGCCTTGCGGAATGCAAAAACGTTGGCATCCCTCATGGTGAGCCTTGAAATTCGTCAAAATGCGCTAGCGTGTCCTCCAACTCCTTATACGAGCTGCTCCCAACAAAAATCTAGACAGAGCTGGTTGCAGTTCGACTCCGAGGATGAAGCAGATTTAGAAGAAAAACGTGACTAATACCAAAAACAGTAACTAGCTATTATTTACGCGTCTACCGCGCGCCATCTCCATCGCATTGTCGGCCATCATGGACCCTTACACCCCACGAACGCGTCCAGGAGGCCGCAAGAAGAACCTTGGTTTGTCTGCAAAAGAGTACACCAAGGTACGAGTCTCCTTGCCTGTCATGTATACTTGTTATGACATGCAAACGATCGACCATTCAGATCACAGGCACTATCGCTTCTGTTCGCAGAAACAGACAACTGAGCGACGATATTTACGAGGATCCAGATGTTCGCATGCACTCATCGCGAGAAAGCCGCGGCAAAAGTACGTGATGCCTGATGACTTACATACAAAAGTATTGATGGCATGCAGGCCATGAGCCGTCATTTATCGCCGAGACTTCGTTTGTGCGCGCACCATTGAACTCGCGCGTCGGCGCATCTGCTTCGATACCAAAGACAAAGGGGAAGGCAAAGGAAGATGTATTGGATAATCTCCCCGTGGATATACAAGAAGCTTTGATTTTGGAGGATCTCCTCTATGTTTTGATGGTATGTCTTTGCGAGTGGTTATGTTCGATGTGTATGGCCTTTTTTGTGGTTTCAGCCAGAACAACTTGTAACATTGTTTGTGTCATAAGTTCAATCACGACTTTGGCTCTGCTATCCATTTCATATTTCGACCTTTCTCTTTCCTTCGTTTCAGTTCATATTCAACTTACAGCGACAACAATGACCAGACATTTGGTATTCTCGCTCGACCTCATAATTGTTTTTTTCAGCAATGTGTTTCTTCTTGGTTCCCATGCTTCTGCCCTATGCTTCACCTCGTTCTAACCTGAACCTCTATAGGGCATTGAGGGAACATATATCTCCCACCATCCTGAATACTCGCCAGAAGATGACGATCCTCTAAAGGGAATACGTTTTGTTGTGTCCTCCCCTCTAGGTTTGTCTGATAAGTCAGTGGAGATTGTTCACGCTGATACTTTTATAGATTCGTCCCTTCGAGACCTAACAGAACGAATAGTGCCCCTCGGGACGTACTATACTGCTATCTCCTCCTTTGTAGAGAGTCGCAGCCACCTCGACTTTGGGCTTGTCAATCATGCGCTCTGCGCTGCCATCCGGGACATGCTCAAGGTCAATTTCCTCCATCGTTCGGGTGTTGTCTTACTTACCCTTTGAAAGGATTACCAAACCCTTCTCTCTCAACTCGAGCATGCATTCAACACCTCGCCGCAATTCAGTCTACAGAAATTATGGTTCTATGTCCACCCGACAGTCCATACCCTATCCCTTATCTATCAGCTTATCCTCGAACTGGCTACCACCGACGACGACGACGCCTCTTCTTCCTCATCTTCTTCCGAGTCTGACCCAGAGCAGGCAGCACGAGATGAAGCACTTGGGCTCGGTGGGGCGAAGCTAAAGGCCGTCTTGTCTGACATGAAGAAGAGCACATCAGATGCACCTATCAATGTGAAGGGTGGGGAAGTGCTGACAGTGATATACGAGCGCATGCAGACTATGTCAGGCGACCCCACCGCTGTCAAGGTATACGGCACTCTTCTAACTGCAGCGGGGGTTCCATATGTGGAGATGCTCCGAGTATGGACAACTACGGGTCGTCTCGAAGACCCGTACGAGGAATTATGTGTCAAGGAGAGCAAGTTCATCAGCAAGGGCATTTTGGAAGTGGATTACACTGACGAGTATTGGGAGAGGCGATACACGGTGAGTTTGTGTCTAAGAATCGTGGGGTATGATGTATACTTATGTCTGGGTAGCTTCGCGATGGCTCGACCCTTTCTTCGAAGCGCCAGCATACAGGTGTTCCTCCGCCACGTACTGTAGGAGGTCGATTACCCGGTGGTGCTTGTATACCGCCCCTTTTGGAGGGTTGGAAACACAAGTTTTTACTTGCAGGGAAATATCTCAACGTGATTCGCGAATGCGGGATCGAGGTGCAAGCCGATCAGAAGGATTTGACGAAAAAGTCGCTGTCCATGGAAGATGAAAAGTATGTTTGTTCATTGGGTTGAGTCCCCGTGACTTTTTCATGGGCATTTTCAGGCTTTATAAATTTATTGAAGACGCGTATACGCACGCGAATCGCACCCTCTTACGCCTCCTGCTGCAAGATCAACAGCTCATACCTCGGCTCCGCTCTCTCAAGCGTTATTTCTTCCTGGCTTCCTCATCCTTCCTCACCCACCTCTTAGATCTTGCCCACACAGAGCTGAAGAAGCCTGCGAAAGGTGTCAGTATCGTCAAGCTACAGAGTCTGCTCGACCTTGCACTTACAGGGGAAGATGCCGCGTTCCGCGAAGATGTACGAGTCAGCATCGCGAGCAGCGGATTGTATGATTGGTTGCTCAAGGTCATCAGCGTAAGCGGTGTGATCGGCGGTGAGGAAGGCGAGGGCGTGCCGGATGAAGAAGCAAAGAAGGATCGCGACCGGGAGAAGGATGACAAGAAGCCTATGTTAGGTATGCGCGTGAAGCATTTGCGTCGCTTTCTTTCCTTGCTCATCCCAAACAAGCGATCGATGCCCTTACACTCGACTACAACGTGAAATTTCCGCTTTCACTCGTCATTTCTCGTAAAACGATTTTGCGCTACCAGCTCCTCTTCCGTTTTCTCTTACATCTGAAACATGTAGAGCAATCGCTCGCATCGATGTGGATAGAACAGAAGACAACTCCCTGGCGGCGTCCCGTGCACAACCACCCCGAGTTCGAGCAGTGGCGACTGCGAGTTGCGCTCCTGAGAGCTCGCATGCTTGCTTTCGTTCAGCAAATACTAGCTTTCACGACATTCGAGGTTCTTGAACCTAACTGGCGGGCGCTAGAGGCAAAACTAGCCAAGGTAACTACCGTAGACCAGCTTCTGAGGGATCACGTGGACTTTCTGGATACGTGCTTGAAAGAATGCATGTTGACGAGTGCCAAATTGCTGAGGGTATGTGTGCGACCTTGGAATCAAACATCCGCTGATCGTCGCACCTCCAGGCATACTCCCGTATGATAGTAACGTGCTCTACGTTCGCACTTTACACGTCCTCCTTCACCAAGTCCGCCAATCAAGCGCTCGCAGCAGCAGAGAGCGGCGACGGCGACCAGGCAATGAACAAACGCTGGGAATTTCTAAAGAAGTTCGAGTCTAACTTTAACCACTGGTGAGCGCCCCATCATCTGCGTGTGGTTTTTGAGCTTTGAGATTCTGACGTTGCCTGTCTCTAGGTTTAAGGTGATGTTATTTCATTCACGCGGTTTCCGCATTCCGGCTGACAATTTTGATGCAAGTTTCACCTGGACTGCGTGCAGTACTACGCATCGAGTGAGAATGTGTCGCTGCTTCCTCTCGTGGTGCGGTTGAGTAGCATCAAGGCGATGTCATAGTCTCAGCTGTATCGATGAGACGTTGCAAGGTCCTGGTGAGTGACAGAGAACGACGTTCAAAGAGTTGATTGGGTTTATTGCTTTCTCAGTTCTGTCGTTGTTGTATTTTGTTCTTCTATCCATGCACGATATATGTTGCTATATGTTGTTACTTAGGATGCGAGGAACACGTCGTCTCCTAAAGTGAGACCATTCGAGAGAAGGTAGTTCCTTGATGTACCTCGGACGAGGGCCGGCTGGCGCTGAGTAGATTACAATTGACCTATCGTCTCCCTTATTTTGAGTGGGAACTGAAAAAACTTGGCCACACGAGTTAGAAGACGCAACACACAATAATTGTTATCAGAGGGTACTGTATTACATGGGCACGCAATTGCATATCAGAAACCAAACAACCAGATAAAGCGAGATTAAGTAATCGAAAATTGAAATCTACAAGAAAGTAACTTGTGGATGAGCCTGCGACGGTGCCAGACCTAATCGTAGATGACTGTCAGAAAAAGAAGAAGATATGCAGTTATAACTCACCTGCGTAGTACCTCGCGTCAAGTTCAGAAATTGCGAGAATCAAAGTCATTCCGCGCGCCTTCCCTCACCCCTCTTTATGTATGTGTCGAAGGAATAGTTGTTGTCGTTGGCATCAAGTTCCCTCTTCGTATAGTCCTTGAAGGTATAGTCGGAGTCAGCTGCGTCAAGCTCACTCCTCTTCGTGTAGGTGTCGAAGGAATAGTTATTGTCGTTGGCGTCAAGCTCCCTCTTCGTGTAGTCCTTGAAGGTATAATCGGAGTCAGCTGCGTCAAGCTCACTCCTCTTCGTGTAGTCCTTGAAGGTATAATCGGAGTCAGCTGCGTCTAGCTCACTCCTCTTCGTGTAGTCCTTGAACGTATAATCGGAGTCAGCTGCGTCAAGCTCACTCCTCTTCGTGTAGTCCTTGAAGGTATAATCGGAGTCAGCTGCGTCTAGCTCACTCCTCTTCGTGTAGTCCTTGAACGGTATAATCGGAGTCAGCTGCGTCAAGCTCACTCCTCTTCGTGTAGTCCTTGAAGGTGTAATCGGAGTCAGCTGCGTCTAGCTCACTCCTCTTCGTGTAGTCCTTGAAGGTGTAATCGGAATCATCTGCGTCAAGCTCTGCGCGCCTCCCCTCTCCCCTCTTTGTGTATTGGTCGAACGAATAGTTGTTGTCGTTGGCGTCAAGTTCCCTCTTCGTGTAGTCCTTGAAGGTGTAATCGGAATCAGCTGCGTCTAGCTCACTCCTCTTCGTATAGTCCTTGAAGGTATAATCGGAGTCAGCTGCGTCTAGCTCACTCCTCTTCGTATAGTCCTTGAAGGTGTAATCGGAGTCGGCTGCGTCAAGTACGTCGCGCCTCCCCTCACTCCTCTTTTTGTATGCGGCGAAGGTATAAATGATGTCATCGGCATCAAGTACCTCGCGCTTCCCCCTCTTCGTGTATGTGTCAAAGGAGTAGCCGTTATCATTGGCGTCAAGTTCTGGACTTCTCTTGTAGTTGCTGAAGGAATAGTCGGAGTCGTCGGCATCAAGTACCACGCGCTTCACCTCACTCCTCTTGTAGTTGCTGAAGGAGTAGTTAGAGTCATCGGCATCAAGTACCTCGCGCTTCCCGACATCTAGCAGCAAGTTAAGCTTGTCAACTTCTGCATGACAATGAATTATGAGTAGTACTCACAGGAACGCTTGGCAATGCCAGTGGTTCCTTGCGTGGGGTACGCTGTGGCAAGAACCACGATGGATGCAAGAACGCTGAAGACAGGGGAAAGCTTCATGTTTGAGTTAAGAAGAAGTGAGGTACTTTGAGTGAAGAAGCGAGGGACTTTGTGAATGCATTACATTGGAATCTTCAAGAGAGCTTTATACCTATTCGCGGGTCACCTGAATTGGCTGA
Source organism: Suillus occidentalis (assembly GCA_016628085.1). NCBI lineage: Eukaryota > Fungi > Basidiomycota > Agaricomycetes > Boletales > Suillaceae > Suillus > Suillus occidentalis. The sequence continues at coordinate 36,935 of JABBWB010000287.1, forward strand.
CACCTTGCCCACACAGAAATTATGCAAGGGATTATTCTGAGTGGGCAGTCACAGTAATCAGCCGTATCAGTCTCATTGAAAGATCACTCAGCGCCCGCGATCCTAACGAGGCAAGACTGTCAACTCCAGCTCCGGATGGGTTCAGCGCACACATAAGCAGGCGGAAAGTAATATGTAGTAAGAGGAACAGCACCACCATCAGAGGACAGCCGCACGATATGTAGAACAAGTTTGTGTGTTGCATGTGTAGCCTTGCAGGAGCGCGTAAAGCTTTGCCCAATTTGGATCTAAAAGTCCCAGTAAACGTAGCGAGATCTGAGTTTTTCAACAACAAGTACTGCAGTTTGATCAACGCTGTTAGAAAACCACCGCAATCAACGCTAGTAACTCACCTGGGCTGTACTTTCGCATTCGAAAATTGGCGGACAACGACAACCCGAACCGCCGCACTCGGGAAACCACATTGGCTGCCAAAAATACACATCAAAGTCAAAGCAAACAGAAAACTTCAACCTGACGATCCTGCCATATTGGGACGAGTTAACTATATCGTAGTGAGCGACCGCAGTGCACCCATGAAGTAGTGCTCAGGATCCGTATTACTTACTGGTATCGACACCGTACGAGTTCTTTTCACCATCGGTACGCATTACACGGCTGACTTAACCAAGTCAGCGTCAATTTCAATCATGATGGCAGTCCAGTCAGCATGCACCCCACTCTTCTCGGTCGTTTTCAGCGTCTGGGACCCTCAATAATTCATATTTCACTCTTGCTGCGGTGGCACATCAGATCAATGTCTTCAACACAGACCTTGATAACACACAATTGCAACGGTACCCTCTGTAAACGCAGATAACTGCGCCTTTAATTACCGCTCTTACTGGAATGGAGGACCCATGTGGGGGAGCAACTTAGAAGAAGTTTCGGTCCGACCGCCTCGGCGTAAGGGAAATTTGAATCTGGAAACTATCATCGGTATCCTATGCATATGGGAATAGCAAATTATAGGTGTGTCGATTTTGACACTTCTATTGTTGTCCAAAGCTTTATGGCTTTGCTATCAGACATCCCAGAATCGAGGCGCAGGTCAATCACCAACACTTAATCCCTAAACACTGAAAGAAGTGTTTGATACACGACCGGCACTGAAAGAATTGACCAGCACGACGTTGGAGATCAAGTACGACAAGTGATCATATCCGGTGACCAAAACCATGTGTTCTTACATTCATATTCATATTCCTACTGAGTATTGGGTTTTTTTCGTGCCTGGAGCTTAGCTTGAAGCTTGAGCTGCATTGAGGTACTTAGAAATATGGGCGTATGTGGAATTATAGATGGTCAAATATATTATTCATTCATTTCTATGTCAGATATACCAGCAATACATCAAATTCAACCGAGCCCCCAATCATCGCCGTTCTTGCTAGATAGTCGTGAATGTATATACACATCGAATAAGCAGCACGATATTCCTTATAAACCATGGTCCTTCGGATTGAAGGGTAAGGGCATGTCGATCGTATCTTTGGAGCGTGTGACCTCGGATCTATCGATGTGAACAGCGTGCTCAACAGCCCAATCCAAAATTTTCTCGTAGTCCCTGCATTGGTGGCGGGTGTTGAAGTTAGGATATGGGTCACGGTGTCCCTCAACCCAGTCCCATGTTATCATCTTCACGTCGGCATTGCACATGGTATTCTGTCTCATCATTTCGATGCAGTGATCTGTAATGTATACGGTGAGCAGGAGGGGCATCAATAAATACAAAAGCATGTACCAAGATGCATACGAACCACTTGGGGCTCGTCCTGGAATGAAACATCTATGTGTTTGTAATAATCGGGCCACGAGGCTTTGCGAAGTAAATTCTACAAAACGTGAGGCAAGAACGATTAGAATTTCTATAAAGTACAGCTTACAAGGCAGTGGAGTTGGTGAGGGGCTTCCATGGATACCATGAAACCCCCACCAATTTTAGCTGGATACTTGACCTTGGAGGGCGAGTCTGTTTCGCCGGCCTTGTTAAGTTCCTCAAGCGACATTTGAGTTGGTAGCACTTAGGTTTCACGGACGTAAGATTATTGATGAGGATAACGGGAACAATCGGACGACGCACCATCGCGAGCTACCCTGGCCCAAACGGCATCGATTTCGGGGGAAGGAGGGCCACGATAGATAGAAGGGAAGTCGAGGGTTCCATTGAATCTCACGATCGTGGATTCAACAGCACCACTTGCGGGAGCTGACAGATCATCAATACCACGTGTCAACTGTCTGAGGGTTGTCTGCCAGTGATCACTCACAATATATCGGAATATCGTCATGCAGGTGGGGCGAAGGCGTGCCCATCCACAGCGCGAAAAAGAGCAGCGATGTGCATATCAACGCGCCATGGCTCAGCAAGGGCCAAACGCGAACGATACTGTGCAACTTGGAATGAGGTTCTGCACGGAAGCTTTCCGCATCACTGAATAATTTCTCCTCGTCGTCATCAACAGCATCGACATGAGAGTACTGTGAGGAATCTTTGACCATGATTCTGGGTACTCCGTTTGCAGAACTTCGGGTTGTAAGAATAGTTGAGAACATGAGGGTAGATGCGGGAAATATTTAGGAGTGTCCCCCAAATCAGCTGTAGTCAATTACGTGTCGCACAGCAGTCCCGGCGGTGCGAGAGTGCAACAGAGAGTGAGGGTGGGCCCGGGATGATCGGAGAGTACGACGAACTCGGAGAAGCCTCAGATGAAAGAAATCCAGGAACCGGGCGTAGATGAGTATGCCACGACGCCGGTCGAGCGTATACTCGCCGACAACTCCAGATGGAAAATCAAATCCGATGCAGTGTCACCAGCGGGCAATCGATTTACATCAATTTCAATTGTTGAGAGTAGCTTTAAATAGTTCTCACCAAGCGCTCAAATGGTTCCATCAGTAAACCAAATCCAAGTCCTTCCATGTACTTAGTTCCTGACCCCACGAGTACCACTTCTTTTCCAAGTCCATCCTGAGTATCTTGAAACCATACTAGCTTCAAGTCCGTTTCTTGCACCAGCTATGACTAAAGAATATTCTGCGTCGTATTCTCCTGTCGACGAAGTCGACGATCGTGACGATACGAAACTTCTTGATAGCAATACGGAGACGAGACCTCCCCCTCTAGACCGTCTCCTTCGCCGGTCGCCATGGATGAGCCATGGTGTGCTGATGTCTATAACGATGGTGTTCTTCATGCTATGGGTACGGGCGCCGTCGATCGACGACGTAGTTCTGTACTGTAGGTGGACGAATAGCGTCAACGCACAGAACCTTGCTGACTCGTCACAGCTCCAGCAAACGAAGCCATCGAATCCATCGGCATTATACGATTCAACGGAAGTCTAGGTGCTCCTTCCATATATAGAGGCAGTCCGTCTCCAGAAATCGACGCCGCTTGGAATAGGATATCTCTTGATGGTTGCACCCTATGCTTCACTTGCGTCAAACATTTACTGATTATGTTCCCCAGCACGTCCAGTTCGTATGACGCTTGAGCAACTGCTCAGAACAGGGGAAAAACCTTCTCCCTCAATGGCCAAATTCCCGGATGAATACGGCGGAGGTTACATGGCAACGGTAGAAGTGATTCACCAGCTGCATTGCACAGTCAGTTGTGATACAAGGAGGCTAGTCGATCTTTACTCACTCCCCTTCAGGACATGCTTCGCAAAGCCAGCTGGGGTATCCATGACGAATCTTCGGGTCATGACTCCCACGAACCTTCCGATTTCTGGCGCACCCATCTCGGTAAGTATACCGTTTTCTATCCGGCCCAGCCTACTCATTAGTATATTGTCCCTCAGACCATTGCATCGAAATGCTCAGGCAGAACATCATGTGTCGTGGCGACGTGACGATGCTCACTTACGACTGGGTGGAGGGAGTCAAAGATCCTTTTCCTAACTTCGACATTCCTCACCGATGCCGAAACTTCGAGAAGATCTTGAATTGGGTTGATGACCATCAAGCTTATATGCCAAAATCCAAGATGTTCCGCGTGGAAGGCACTGTGGACCTTCCTTCCCCTCCTTGATTGCAGTCTCAATATATTCTCTCCCAATGACGGTTCTCGCGTTGATAACGATATGACGAATGTAGCGGAGCCATTTACGACTATCCTTGAACTTGTCACAAAGTCGAATAGAGATCCTATCTGGTGCTAGCTTGCTGAATAAATTAATAATACTATTTGAAGACACATGACAGCGCACCTTCAAGTCGCATTTTGATTTAGTTTTCCCCAATAGACAAGCCAGCTCAGAGACAACGCGAGTGATGCGCAGTAACAAGGTCTGAAATAAACTCATTGAAGCACCCACTAGCATCCCCTTTGGTATTTTGAATGATGGACTGCTATCATGATCTATAGTATCGGTCAGTCTTGAGAGAAAAAGTAATACTATGACTCAGGCAAGTTGTCAAATTGGCCACAAAGTCGGGTCTGAAGATTAATCACACCCTGAGTTTTGGGCTTGAAGCTTAGCTTGGGGCCGCGGACGTTGAAAGTCTGAAGACCATTTCAAACTTGACACTGAGTCTTGTAAAAAAAAGACCTCGTGATAGCACTGCCTGGCAATTGGTAGTACTGGTAGGTCCATGTAGGAGCAACTTGGTGGCGGTGTCGCTTCAGCGCTATTAATATGAAGTTATTAATAAGTTTTTCGGATCCGCACTAGTCTCACTGTAATGTGGGGTTCTCTGCGACCGCATCACTGGAGCGGCAAAATTTCGTTGTAAGCATTGACGCCATTATTATCGGTGAAACTTATTTCAACCCAGAACTTGACCATGGTAACTGTACAGCAATTGTGATACTGTGACTTATCATGTCATGAACTGCGGCAGCGTGCTTTCAAGATTACTATCAGTATCATGAGTTGATCATTTTCGAACTTCTTGAAACATGCCCTGCAAAGGTTCTCACGACGTCAAATACCTCAGGCCTCAAGCGTCAAAGCTTCAAGAGCAAAAGAGCGAAGGCTGTAGCGAGCAGTGCTAACTGAGTTAAGATGGCAACACGCAAGTTAAAGAGAACTATAGTTGACTCGCCTATTTTAAGAATAATCAGAGCGTCAATGGTGGGCACGTGCAGTAGCCGTGGTAATCGACGTCATTGGCATAAAGTTCCTGCTTTTCCGCATCTGGAGCAGATCGCGCTCGTCAACCACTGTATACTCTATCATGTTCCTGATAAGTAGTCGTGGACACTCACAGGACCGTTTCGCGATAGCTTGCCCATGGATGCGAGCCCACCGACAAAAAAAGCTTCATGTTCAATTAAGCACTAGTCCAATGAAGAATCAAAAGGGCATTTCATACCTCTTTCTAGACCCGCTCATGGTTGGCACAACGGGCCGAGTCATCTAACCTTGATGGCAAACAAAAGCATCAGGCATGTGCTGGGTTAGACGTTACTACGCACCACATAGCCCACATGGTTAACTGATACCTTGTCCCATTCAAATTTTTACAAGGGGAAATAATTGATTGCTCAAGTGGACAAATTTTCGAGTTCTATAAAAACCTTTAGCACGCGCAATCCAAGCAACGAGAGGCTCACCAATGGTAACGAATCGGAGGCAAGATGTGCCCTCCACGAATCTATCTCCGTATCGAAATGGCGAATCCACATCTGGGTCCTCCGATGCAACAAAGAGATGAGAGGGACAACGCTACTAGTACTAACCTGCATTTTGCATTCGAACACAGTAGATCATCTGATCCATTGATTTGGGGACTGCTGCGGCGCAAGCACCGCTCGCTGCTAAAAATACACATCACAGCAAGATGAAGAATCTAGGAAAAACTATACCACCCCCATAGAGGCTGGTACTATGATGAACTAGGAGCCGCGGCAAGTCATCTGAGTTTTTCAGGTCCCAAGAATTCATTGAAGGAGTACCATTTTGCCGTTTCTCGCCGAGGGCGGTTGTCGAATCTTCTCTTGAATTTCAAAAACCGCAGTGCGGCTCCACAACCTCATACTGCTTGCGAAATCAATCTATTTGTGTATTTTGTTCGTCAACGGATAATCAATTTCGTATGGTTGAGAATAATGTACCTGAACATCTTGTCAAGTTATGGGCTCATACAATTCCCGGACTTCGATGTGCATTCCGCGGTATGTAGCTTGCAGAGAACAGCGATGTGATGAATGAGATTCACATACGAACAAACATCTTGATATTGATGCGCGAGACTTGTTCAAGCTATAACACGCGGCTTTATCTCCTCAAGAGCGTGTGCGTCAACGGCGTAAGCACATAGTTTACACCCCCTAACCTCCGAAGAATCGAGCGCGCCGGGGAAGTCGTCGAAAGCGGGACATTCTTCGACTTGATGAATTACGACCTGGTAGCTAGAAATCTTCTGCTTATCAGATAATGATGGATTGGAAACCACGCCCGCGAGGTCACCGATGGAAAATACGTTCTATCTTCCATTCGAGACTTTCTGGAATCACGACGGGGCCAGGCGGGTCACGGCAATTCTCAGGAGGGGAACAGTACCGTCAGGGGTGTGGCACTTGAAGTTTGATGTTCAGATATACGACTCTCAGGGTGAATGTTAGCATGTGGTGGTAGATCAAGTGTGTACGAAGGCGACTCAGGATGGGCAAATGATTCTGAAAACTCGTTATGAATTTGGCTTCTCGTGGCCGGTGAGGTATTCGTTTCGATGATGAGGTACACAATCGCCACCGCTGAAGTCGTGTTCGAAACTGCTATATGAGGTGACGGAATACGCCTACGCAGCCTTGGATGTTATCAATGCATCATGAGCGTCTGGTACACGAGTCGAGCTTAACACAAGCATCAAACTCAGTGTAAGAGCTTTGTTTCATTGATGACATGACATAGCCATAGGCAGATAGCGTCAGATCCGCTGGGAATGTCCGAGATAGGGATTGGAATGAGATTAGCCGACTGATGTTATTCAGGGAAGACCCAAGGTTGAAGCATACTCGAGGCAATGCGCAAATACCTGGAGGGTCTTCGTATGAGGACTATCATTTATTGCGAGTATCAAATATGGGACCGCGTGCCTGAGAAACATGCACATCAACGCCGTGGCCGAGAGATAAGACGAAGGGAATTCGCAAGCCAAAAGGAAGTGACCGGGAACTCCTATCGTACATACATTAAACTGAAAAGACATGCAATTGACTTCTGAAATATAAACATTGCAATAAAAATCAACTCATTGGGCTGAACGTGGGCGGTGAAGTGGGCAAACGACGATGAAAACCGCAATGATAATAAAAAGAGGGAGAAAATTATGCACGCAGAATTGCTAGCAGTTCTGCTTTCCGAAACATAAGCTCCTACGATGATGCACTTGCAGAGGCGCTCTTGCTGGAATGGTCTGCTTCCCACTCAGTGCGTGCTTTCTGGAAAGCTTCCATATAGGGCTAGAATGATATATCGTCAATCATTGAAGAGTAATCGTCGGCCGGCTTCACTCACAGCTTTGTCAGAGGCACTCATTGCCCTCCACCGCTGACCGGCCTCACGAGCAATATTCACTATTGCATTGCCCGTGGGAGTGGTGCCAGCTTCTAGGATAGCTCTGGCATCACCTGTTTGACGGAAATCATCCCAAAATCTGTGAACCGTCATATGTTGTGAGACTTCATATGATCACCATATCGCATGAAATTGACCTCATGTAAGGTCCCTTGGGGCGCTTAGAAGCTCTCTCTTGTTGAGGTCGGTGAATCTTCTGTCTTCCTTCATGTATGCGACGCGCATTGATTTCCCTGACGGTTTTCGAAGAGGCTGTCTTCCAATACTCATCCTGCTTCTCTTCATACTGCTTCTTCAAGATCGCAGCCTCGTCATAGTAAGGCTGCGAGGACCGAATTTAGCACGACACGTCACAATCATGACAATGTAAATAACCTGTTTCTCTGCAATAGTAAAGTTCTTCCAAATAGCTGAACATTGCGATGCCAGATTTCGGGTATCCGTCATAGAATTCATGTCAGCCTTACGGTTTTTGAGTTGCTCCAAGAAGAAAACGAAATAGGCAGTAAGGGGACGCAAAGGAGGCCGCTCAGACTTAGGGACCCTCCTTGGTGCTATAGTGACACATATAAGCATGGGCATGACTACAAGCACACCCAATGGTTCTACTCACTGGAACGCTTGACCGTCTTCTCATCCGTTGCTGTCGACTTCGGTTTAGACTTTGCTTTCGCGGTAACTTTCGCCTTCTTTGGAGCAGCTTTTTTGGCTGTGGTTTTTTTCGTTGTTGTGGTTGACGCGCCTTTAGATGCAGCAGCCGGCAGCTGGATACGGCGCGTAGTGAAGAACGTACGACGCGTCGCAGCGAATGCGGATGAAGTCAGAGCTGACGAAGGCAAGACATTGTTGCGCAGCACAGGAAGATTGGATGCAAGGTGACGAGCAAAAAGTGAGAGCATTCTGAAAATAGGTGAAAAGAATAGTAAAAACGGAAGAGAGGGGAGTGGAAGAGTATTGAGTTTGTTTTGAGTCTGCCGCATTAGGTCTGCATCATCATGATTATGCAAGCTTCGTGAACCACTGCACTAACACTTTAAAAATCCCCTTCTTTAGAACAAGAGGCACAAATGGACGATTGACTATTCAGATCACAGGCACTATGCGTGACTATAGCATCGTTTCTGTTCGCAGAAACAGACAACTGAGCGACTATATCCACGAAGATGCAGCTGTTTGCGTACGCTCATCACGAGAAAGCTGCGGCAAAAGTACGTGATCTTCGATAACTTGAGTTGCATATTAAAGTATTGATGGCATGCAGGCCACGAGCCATCATGTATTGCTGAGACCTCGTTTGAACTTCTTGCGCGCGCCACTGAACTTACTCGTCGGCTGCCGGCACACCCACCTCGGACCTCCAATACCTAATCATTGATACGAACGGGATGACCAAGGAAGATGTATTGGACGATCTTCCTGTATTTATATCAAAAGATTTGATGTTGGAGGATCTCCTCTATGCTTCAATGGTATGTCTTTGCAAGTGGTTATTATGTTTGACACAGTTTGAGGTGTATGGCCATTCTATGGTTTGAGCCGGAACAACCTGTGACCTTGTTTGTGTCAGATATTCGATCACCGCTTTTGCTTTGCTATCCATCTTCCTTGCCCTTTCCTTCGTTTCAGTTCATGTCAAACTTACAACTACAGTAACGACCGGACGTTTGGTGCTCTCGCTTAACCTAAAATCGTTGTCGGGCAATTTGTTTCCCGTGCTTTTGCCCTATGCTTCACCTCGTTCTCACCTGAACTTCTATATGACATCGAGGGAACATGCATTTCCCGCCATCCTGAGTACTCGTCAGAAGATGACTGACCCACTAAAGGGAATACGTTATGTTGTGTCCTCCCCCTAGGCTTGTCTCGCACCTCGGGGGAGACCGCTCTGGCTCGCAGTTTTTACAGGATCGTCCCTTCAAGACCTAACGGAATGGGTAGCGCCGGTCGGCACTTACTACCCCCTCTTTTGTAGAGAGCCGCAGCTACCTGCCATCTGGGACATGCTCAAGGTCAATTTCGTCCATCGCTCCGGGGTCGTTTTACTTACCCCCTGAAAGGACTACCGAACTTCCCTGTCTCAACTCGAATATGCAATCAACACCTCGCCGCAGTTCAGTCTACAGAAATTATAGTTCTATGTCTACCCAACAGTCCATACTCTATCTCTTATTTATCAGCTTCAAGTTGACCTTGCCCACATATAGCTGAAGAAGCCCGCGAAAGGTGTCAGTATCGTTAAGCTACAGCGTCCACTCGACCTTGCACTTCAAAGGAAGGCGCCGCATTGAGCGAAGATGTGCGAGCCAGCATTGCGAGCAGCGGATTGTGTGACTGGTTGCTCAAGGGCATCAGCGTAAGCGACTAAGGTGATGTCGTTTCATTCACGTGGTTTTTCGCGTTCCCAGCTGACAAAATTTCTCTGTTCTGTCGTCACTGCTTTTTGGTCTTCTCATCATACGCGATATATATATGCTATTCCTTAGGATGTGAATACGTAGTCTCCCATAGTGAAACCATTTAAGAGAAGATTGTTGTTCCCTGACGTGCCTTGCACGAAATACAGCCAGCACTGAGTAGGCTATAATTGACTTGCTGTCTCTCATTTTAGACGGAAACTGAGTGAACTTAAGGTGATAACACATGATGCATGAGTTGCACCCGTGTATATGTCAAAGATAGTCACCAGATGATAGTTTAATGACAAGAACGCTGGTTCTGTAGCTGAGTCAGAAAGAGTAAGGCAAAGTACTGCGATTGTATTACACGAGCATGCCATGTGTCAGAAATCAAGAAAGTAAATGAGAGAGTTGACATACGTAGTTGTACAAGGGAGTGACTTGCAGGTGAGGCTACAACAATGGCAGCTGGTAGGTAGAACCTGACGTCGAGTTCCTAGCGCTTCTCTACGTCCTTTTTAAGTGCTAGAGTTACTGAAGTGCCTGGACTGGCCTGAGTCGCTCAAATTCCTCGCGCTTGCCCTCATCCCCCTTGTAAAGGTATCCGAAAAGATCAGAGTCGAGTTCCTCGCGTTTCTCCCCATCCCTCCTGTAAAGGTAACCGAAGAGATCGGAGTCGAGTTCCTCGCGTTTCTCTTCATCCCTCTTGTATTTGTATACGAAGAGATCAGAGTTGAGTTCTTCAGGCTCGCGTTTCTCCTCATCCCTCTTGTATTTATACACGAAGAGATCAGAGTTGAGTTCCTCAGGCTCGCGTTTCTCCTCATCCCTCTTGTAGCCGTACACGAAGAGATCAGAGTTAAGCTCCTCGCGCTTCTCTACATCTGGCAGCAAGTTACGCTCATTAACCTCAGCATGGTGATGAGTCACGAATACTTACTGGAACGTTTCGCGACAGGTTCTTGCGTGGGGTACGCCGTAGCAAGAACAACGATGGATGCGAGCGTGCTGAAGACAAGAGAAAGCTTCATGTTTGAGTTGAGAGGTGGGACTGATACTTCGTTGATGCACTACACTGGAATCTTCAACAGACTTTATACCTTTTTGTAGGTTCGCTCATGATTCAGGTCACCTAAACTGGCCAAAACCTGATTCACTCAGATCTTTTGTGAAGAATTGTTCTAAGTGGACGGTAATCTTAATCAGCCATCAGTCTCATTGAAAATCCACTCAACGCGTACAATCCCAACGAGGCAAGACCATTGGGCCCGAATTCTCATTGATGTGTTTTCAAATTGGCTCAGTGCATAGGGCAGATCCTCTCACGCGAGGAAGTGATAAGAGGGACAACACAGGGGTGCCTCTTGTAATTCTCGTTCGCAATTTAGGCAAGTCGAAGACCACCCACACGGGGTTTGTCGCGGCGCAAGTACCAATGATCAAGCGGCTGCTAAAAATACACATCAAAGTAAAATGAAAGGGAGGAAATTTGTTATTCCACTGCAGTAGTTCTTGACGCCGATTGATGATCCTTAGCTGATCCTGCACCTACCGTATTGAGACGAGCCTAAACACGAAAAAAATATTAGCCACCTAAGCAAGCCTAAGCAACACCCTTAGTTTGCTGGTTCTTCCTGGTTGATTGGTACCATGAGGTAGTGATCCGTGCCGTTTCAAGCACTAGTACCAACCACGTACGAGTTCTTTCAGGTCCCTGCCACCATTAGTATGAGTTTCAGGCCCAGGACTAAACAAATGTGCCGTCAACAGCTAAAGTCAGATGGCGGCAGCCCTGTCAGCTAAGTCGTCATCAGCATCATCAACGAATAAATTTTAATTCTTACTCTGGCGAAGGTTTTAAACATAGATCTTGACGACTACAATCGCAACGCAAGTTCAGTTCCAGAATCCGCTTCTGATTGCAGGGGTAAACCTTCAGCAAATGCGGGGAGCTTGGAGTCTTTAATCACCGCTCTTACTGTAACTGACATGGGGAACACATGCGGGGGAGCAAATTGGAAGAAGTTTCGTTCTGACCGCCTTGGCGGCATAAGGGAAATATGTGGCTAGGCTTTGGTAGGTCAGCTTTGTCATGTACGGTGACTCGAAACTATTAACATTACCGATGTTCCATGGGAGTAAATTATAGCCGCAACAATCTCGTTGAAAAGATATCAAAGAAAAGTGCATCATTGTCGTCCAGTTTGTGGCTTTTTCTGTCAGTCGTCTCTGAATCGAGGCTGGACTCAACAACAAAGACCAGCTAGGACGCTAAAAGAATTGACCATTTAATGAGTAATGATACATAGCCAGCATCAAAGTACCTGGAAGATTCGATTAGGGCCGGCACAGACCCAGTTCGACTCGAGTCAGTTTGAACTTTGGAGCTAGTATTTCGGGGTCTTCATACCAAACAAGCAAGTGAAAACAAACATCATCGATATCCCGAAACGATGGTATTGGTGCAACTAACAACCTTACCATTTGCAAAGTGCAACTTCCGAATGAAGAAATTCCTGGAAGCCTTTGGACAACAAACCAAAACAACACGTCAGACTCTCTCATGGCGGCTCAGGCTAAGGCTAACTAGTCTGACACATTATGCGTGCATGCAGCTTTATGCCTCTAACAGAATTGTGATAACCAAAGTCGCACATGCTGATATGCCTATCTCAGGCTGATCAAATATGTGATGTATCTTCTGTTTAATCTAAAACGAAGCTGTTGATGTCTTGTCCAGAGAGTGCTACCCTCATATCGCGTGATAACGACGGTAATGCAGGCTGCGTGCTCTTTGCTACATCACCAATCAGCTCGTAGAATTTCCATGTGAACGATAATGTCAAACCATGGTTTCCGTCTGAAAAGTATCGCGACTGTCCATCGAATGGCCGGATGATATCACGCCCTCTAATTTTTGGGTCAAACGTAAGGACTTTGCTGGTGTCGCAACGCAAGGAACAGCGAAGGTAAGCCTGTTTGCATGTTTACAACTAAACATGCGACTGAGACTACACAGATCAAAAATTTCAGGCCTAGGATGCCACGCGGCTTCACATTTGCGCTACCGTACAACATTCAGTTGTGCCATAAAAGCCGCCCGCTTGTGTTGGAGGTCACTTGTTGCTGCCCCAAACGGGCAGCGCTGTCAAAGCTCGCGGTCGTGGTTGAGTGTGTAGTGACCATGCTCCACAAATGTCATTGCTGCGATCATATTTGAGGCCTTGATGAATTTGTGCCGCTGCACGCGCTTGTAATGTCATATCCTCTGGTGAAGGAGCGCCAGTACTTACTTTATCGTCCCACATGCGTCTAGGTCTACAAAGGATGAGTGACGTGCAGTGGAAATTTTGTGGTCTTGTGAATTGATGCACGCATAGCGCTTCAAAGCAGTGGGTTGCATATGACCTTGACAAAGGCTACGTATGTTTTTCTCATGGTGGATTATCCACAAACGCTTGCCTTTTTGCGACATATTGTTGGGGTATATTGTGCGTCCACAGGCATGCTTTACTCTCCACATGTTGTAAGGTTAAAAGACGTCGTCTCTCTCTCCTTCCTTTCCCTATCTCTCCTCCTCTTTACTTTGACACTTCATCTAGTCATCTTGACGACTTCATTTCACTCATTCCAATCATCGATATGTCTATGTAAGTCTACTCACATGTCGACTCGGTACCTTCATATGCTGACGATGCCTCATACAGCAGTAATCAAATATCATTGGACTGGTTGGTGTTCAATCTCGAGTCGGATGGCGTAGTTCCATCTCATAATCTTCTTAGCGGGTCTATCGAGTCAGACATTCAAAACGACATTCCCAACACGGTCCCGGAATCCTTTCAAGACTTTGCCCATCCCGGCGATGTGGCCGCCATGCAGGCTGTGTATGTATTTATATTCGCTCGAATCAGTGGACTCAAACTGACAAGCCTTTGGTAGATGGGCTAAGGTTTGCGAGGAAGATGAATATCTAAGGGGCGCATCAATGGTGCGTGCCACCCCAACCGAGTGCTCACCATTGCTTATTTATTCTCTCCAGGTCTTCAGCGGCTCCAGACCATGCTCAGAATCATCAGCCGTTGTTTCCCACATTGAACCAGTTTACCGCCCCGGTGGCTGGTCTGCCCCAGTTTCCCAAAACGGACCCGACTCAATACTATCATCCGCAGCCATCTCGAGCACTGGAAGGCCCCGCATGGTCCCTAGCCCTGCACATGTTGGCGGTGCATCTGGGAATGGACCTGATTCTTCGCACACAGGACACTCAGATCAATCCTCGACACCTAATAGCCTTGGATTTCGGTCACCGCTTCGAGCACCAACTGAGATAAGTTTATAGGTAGGCATTTACGTATTTACCAAGCTGAATCCATTCATCGATGGTACGAGATGAATTTCTCCTACTTGACTTGACCGCTAAGACTGCATTTAGATCTATCTTATGCTCTGCCCACTGCACAGAGAGCTCCTCTGGTTCTCAATGTATGTATATACCTGCGACCATTCTCGGCATATATGCGTCACACCCAAACCGTTTGAGCCTGTCATAACTGGAACAAGGGACCTGGTAGGTTGACGAGGTCAAGTAGCAAATGCCACATGTGCCAAGACAGTGACAAGACATAGAGATAAGACGTCAGTCTAATGGGGACGTAGCACGATGACCAAACCACCAACAGCCAACATTTCTCATCTGTTCACCATTTCCGTGATGACGCAGGCATGCAACGTGTCAGAAACCAAGCAATCAGATCGTGAGGAAGTCGACATATGTAGATGTACTGGAAATAACCTTGTGGCGAGACTGCAGTAATGGCAAAATTAATACGATAAATCATTTCCTCGTAAAATAAGACAACCTCCGTGGGGCTTGGCGTCAAACCTCTAGTGCTTCTCCTCCAACTGTGATTCAATTATCATAAATGTAATAAAAGAGATCAGAGTCCAGTTCCTCGCGCTTGCCCTCCTCCCAATGATGATTGTAACCGGAGTAACCAAAGAGATCCGAGTCAAGTTCTTCGCGCTTGCCCTCCTCCAGGCTCTCAGGCTTGGAAACGTCAGCGATGAGATCAGAACGTTTTTTCTGGTAGTAACCGTCAATGGTGTAGTCGAAGAGATCCGACTCGAGCTCCTCGCGCTTCCTATCATGATATTCGTAAAAGAAGAGATCTGAGGCGAGTTCCTCGCGTTTCTCATCATGATAGTAGTTAGCGAAGAGGTCCGACTCGAGGCCCTCGCGCTTCTCTACATCTGGCAGCAAGTCACGCTAATTTAGTAACCTCAGCATGGCGATGTGTCATGGGTACTCACCACTAGAACGTTTCGCGACGGGTCCCTGCTGCGGTGTGGGGTACGCTGTAGCAAGAACAACAATAGATGCGAGCGCGTTGAAAACAAGAGAAAGTTTCATGTGTGAGTAAAGAGATGCGATTAGAACTCTAAGTTCGTCCGAGTCAACTTGAATGCACTACATTGGAATCTTCGAGAGCACACCGCTTTATACCTTTTCGTAGGTTCGATCATGACGCAGGCCACGTAATACTGGCTGAAGCCTGTTGTCGCCTAGTTGGACGCCAGATTGTAGTAATCTTAATCAGCTGCAGTCTTCTTGAAAATCACTCGACGCGCACAATCCCAACGGGGCAAGCTAAGATTCTCATCAATGCGTCTTCGAATCGGCTGTAAAAGGGACAGGTCATCTCACGTTAGAAAGTGATAAGAGTAGGGTGTGACATGGGTAGGATTTGCCGGGTACCCGCCCGGCAACACCCGTGGGTGGATCGTGGGTCGGGTGGTACGGGTCATGGGTACCCACTGTAGTTCACCCGCACGGGTACGGGTAGAAGGTCCTACAAAATTTGGGTACCCGTGGGTACCCGTAACCCGCGGAGAGACATTTCTGTGGCAGTGTTAGCGTGACACTGACCATCATCTGTCGTTATCGATGGATTAACTTTGCGACACCAGCTCCAATGTCTTAGATTCATTATGGTTATCAGTGCTGCGTGGTTTCTATTTCATGGATGGCGCAACTCGTAAGTCGAGACCTGGCAAGTATTGTAAGTTGCATCCCTCCCTATGTCGGGCGCCTCTCCCAGTACACCAACGAGCGATTTCGAACTTGATGCATCACCAGCCAAGAACACACGCAGCCATAAACTGATGACGAGATTATAAGTATGTCCTTCTCTTCATTCAGTTTCACTAATGAATTCACTGGCTTTTCAGATGCATCAAAGCTTGATGGAATTCCGTTGCATATGATCATTTCAAAATATCCTTACATCGTTGCTTGAAAGCGTCCACGACTTGCACAAATGGCACTTGATTTTTTGTCTGCTCCAGGTATTTTCCTCGCTTGTCGATTGTCAAAATTTGACATAGACCATTTAGCTTCTTCGGTTGATGCTGAGCGGGCTTTTTCTGGTGGCTGTCTGCAGGTGAACCACCTCCAGCATGGTGTTAGTTCGCAAACCTTCCGAGCTCAGATGGCTGTCGGATCATGGTACAAGACGCCTCTCATGAATGATCTTGGTGCTGTCACGTCAATCATGCAGACGAAGATGGAAAAGGGCAAAGGCAAGGCCTTCGGAAAGGGAAAAGGTAACAATATTGTTATTGACTCAGAATAAGCCTCGTACATACTTTTTTGCATGTACATACCAGTATCACAAAATGCATACATCAGCAAAAACATGGACTGCTATATAGGACTATAGAGCCTACATAGTGTGTGTTGTCAGGTTGCAACCCCCCCCTCCACATAGCACTATATAGTGTTGCTGATGCACAAATTTGTGCTATATAGCACACTGTAGCTATTAGAAAAACACATCTATAGCACTATAGATGGGCTCGTAGTTCACCATGTTCGAGGTCATAGGCTCAATAGCAGTGATAATTGAAAAAAAAAAAAATGATATTAACCTAGTAAACACTACTACTCTGAGTAATCATTCACTATCGTGCATCAACTCCTCCCCGTCCTGGATGTCGCTCTCATACTCATCCTCAGTCACATTCCCACAACCAGTAGCACCACTCTCCTGAAACTCCCGGATCGTGTTCCTAATCTCGCCATCAGACAGACACTCACCATCTCCAACTTCGAGCGGCTCTGCTTTAGCATGCAACCTACAACAGCAAATGAAAATCACCACCAGCCAACATCATTGAAGTAAGACTTACCGGCCGTTGTTGGTCAAGTCCTTCTGTATATTATCGAGGATGCCATGCTCCTTGGTAAGTGTTGTGAACTTCTTGAGATTTGCAATGTGTTTGTCGTATGTTTCCTTGTACTCGTCCTCCGAAAATGCGATATCGATGCGCTCACCGTTAGCCCACTCATCGATGCAACACTCAGCCTGTACTTCACATTATCATATCGTAGTGATGTGCCGGGCCTGGCCTGGCCTGGCCTAAAAGCCCTGGCTTGGGCCTGGCTTCAGAGGGCTCGGGCCTGGCTAAAACTCAGGCCAGGCCCACCCAGAGGGCCCAGGCCTGGCTTGGGCTTGGCTCAGGCCTGGGCCAGGGCTTCCGATATGAAAATGTGAAAAACACTATATTTTTCTATTCTAATACCTAGACGTCAAAATCAGACTCCTCTGACAGCAAGACATCACCACCCTCTCCAACCAGTTCCATCTCCAACTCAGCCTCCAGAACAGAAGTCGGAGCAGGCTCACGAAAAATCAAGTCCTGCTGAAACATAAAGCGAAGAATTTGAAGGGCCTCCACCACATCAGCCTTTAAGTGATTACAACACTTCATGATTGTCATTCCAGCAGCTGAAAAGGCTCGTTCACTGGAAACTGAGGAGGCCATAATGCAGAGATAGTCACGAGCCAAGGAGGCCCAGACAGGATAGTGCTGAGCATTGATCTGTTGAACTCACTCCGAGTCAGTAAGTCATCACATATGAAATCAAGCACATACCCCCCACCACTGGACAATAGACATGTCTTTCGGGACAGTCTCAGTGGTGTTAAGATACAAGTTGAACTCTCGCATCCAAGGTGCCTTGGGATCAACAGGATCCTCAGTCTCGAACTCACTATCACTGTCCCCCTCGTCACTTGACACAGTCAACACCTCTCACTTGAAGCTCTCACC
>JABBWB010000288.1:0-54890 GCA_016628085.1 Suillus occidentalis
CGCGGGCGCAGGATAGGACATTCTATAGGTTGACATTAATACTGAAGCTGCAAAGATAATGCTCAGAGAACTTACCGAGTGTTGAGAGTCTGAATAAGGCTTGGTATAGCATGGCTGGGGCTTGAGATGGTACTGCAGTCTCTGCAGATTAAGTACCAAGTCTCCATTAGACCTAACAAGGTGAGGTTGTCGAAGGCTTGACTGGGACCGCATAGTGAGATGATATGGTATCATCTCACTATGCGGTCCGATATCAGATCAATGGTTAGAAATACAAGGTGAGCATGAAACCACATGCCTGAGTAGTATGAGCGCGGAAAACAATCAAATGCTCCAGGTCCCACACGCAGATATTTGGACATTCATGAATATATTGATCATAAACGAGGGTGGAACATGTTTGGAATGCATTGGGAGCGTCAAAGATGGTCGTTTGCACCTTGGGATTTGTGACAGTGCCGCGTCAATAATGCCGCGTCACAGCCGCGTCACGGCCGCGTCAGGCGCGGCAGGACCGCGTCAATTTCACCTGGCCCCTTTTCGACCCTTGCATTGTCGAAGGAATGCAGCCAGATTGACTGTTCCAACCGCGCACATTTTGTCGATGGTACAATCTGTCCCGATTGCGTCAAACCCACGGACGGTCACATACTTTGCGTCTGTGAGGACACCTGGGTCTGTGGCCCGTGTGCTACTCAGAAAATTCTGAACCTCTGTGGACGCTGTCCAAGGTGTCAGAGATGTTTTTGTTTCTTCAGGTGCAGATACATTAACGTCTGTGTGGACTGCCACAAGATGACGTTTTGCAACGATTGCATGGAAGAAGAATTGTCTGATGAGGGGTCTTCAAGCGCACACAAGAGCGTAGACCTCGTGGCGACTTGCGAAGAATGTGGGAGCAGGATCTGTATAGGCTGCGTTGAAGAAAATGGATCCCGCTGTGATTCTTGCAACAATGCTTATTGCAAGATCTGCAGTGAAAATGAAGAATGTTTGGATTGTGGTGCGCTTATATGCCTGGATTGCTCTACGGAATATGGCTATGGGTGTCGGAGGTGCGAGATGTGATGCATGATGCATGGACTTGCATTAATTTATAGTCAGTAAGAACACGTTCTATTCAGTCGAAATACAATCTCGTTCGTTCGTTTCCTGGACTACTTTGTGTGGTGCTGTCATGATGCAGCTGTACGGATGAGTTGGAAACAACCGATGGCCTAGTGCTGCTCAGTATTATGTAATAAATATTGTTGACTGTCGTCATTTTATCGATTTACATAATTTACATAACATGGTACCGGTACACCGTGGCCAGCTTTGTGTATTTATTCTTCTGTGATATCGTCTCTTCTCAATCCGGACATTCGAATAGAACGTCTCATGGCCTCTATACACGACGAGAATCAGGACAGGAAGGTCATGATCAGCTGGCCTTCAGACACGTTCGCAATCTGACAATAAGTATGCACCTTTCCCAGTAACGATTATCATGTGTACGGGGCTTAAGCGAAGCTCAATTTTAGCCTGATGTGGTAGTAGTACACCCGATGGGCGCGGTGTTCGAACGTTCGTGGCAATCAATTATCTCAGGCTAGGACCTTAAGAAGGTACTTTTACTAAAACGCCGGGTTCATTTCATTATAAGTATTGCGTGAAGAGGCTTGTTCGTCTACCTTCATGAGGCTCAGAATGTCTCTTAAACTCAGGTGTTTCTTAGGTTTAGCCACTTTG
Source organism: Suillus occidentalis (assembly GCA_016628085.1). Classification (NCBI taxonomy): domain Eukaryota; kingdom Fungi; phylum Basidiomycota; class Agaricomycetes; order Boletales; family Suillaceae; genus Suillus; species Suillus occidentalis. The sequence continues at coordinate 1,732 of JABBWB010000288.1, forward strand.
GCTTGGAGCCAGGATTCCGAGTTTGTCCTGGCTGCAGCGGATAGTACTCTCACTAGTACTGTTCCTTCTTCATATGCGGTACCAGGAGCATTCCCGACTTCTCTCTACTCTCATTACTACAATAATCCAACGGCCACCTCTGCCCAGCCCCAGCCAGTCATTTCAGATCCTGTCACGGTACATCTCTACTATAACTATTGTGCAACTGAAACTTCAACTCGTTCTTCAGAATGAAATCTTTCCATATTCCCTCACAGACCCGCACAACATTTCTCAGGTAATGTGCATTCCCAGTATGCGCCGCGTCAGTTTCATCGGGTTGACCCTTCGGCTTTGACAGTATGATACCGTGGATCCTCATCCCCTTCCACCTAAGGCGTCCTCCCAAATGCTCCTTCAACAAGCTGTAGCGCAGATCAAGTCTATTTCAGTGAACTCAATGTTAAGTAACTGTGCACGGTGCCAAGCCTCCCTAGAAGTCGCCAAATTTCTTGCACTCGCAGCTCCTGAACAAGGGACGAATCTGGCTTTGACCCTTTGCGAGTACTTTAAACATTCATCCTCTTGCGAGAAAAGCTTTGGACCCCTCGTCATGGGACCGATCCTTACGCAGGTAGTATCTTTCGCTGATGTTGGAGGATACGATGGACAGGTAAAATTAGTTGCTGAAACGGAAGAATGCTTTGTGTCTCATCATGTTTCCCAGTCGATTTGCTCCCAGTTCCTTGGTTTATGTCCAGCACCTGCGGCAACGGCTCTCAATCTCACTGGCTGGTTTGCAAAGCCAAAACCCAACCCTCTTCCCCCTCCGAAGCAGCCCAGTGGACAACTGCTGAAAGTCTTACATCTTTCGGATATGCATATTGACCCCCGTGCGCGCCATTTGCACACATACATTGTTTATTTCCTCTGATCTTCGTCTGCCAGGTTATGCAAACGGCGCAGAAGCAAACTGCACTACTGGTCTGTGTTGCCGTGCAAATGCTTACAATTCTCACAGCCCTAATACACCTCTCCTTCCTGCATCACGATACGGCTCGTTTCTCTGGTTAGAGCTCGCTTTCACTGGAAGATCACAGTCTAATATCTTTTTAGCGACTCTCCGTTTTCATTGATCACGTCCGTCCTGGAGGCCATCCCGCCGTTGACCGGAACTGAATCAACTGGCTTCAATTTTACCATGTTCACTGGTGATATGTTAGCACATGACCCAGAAAACCAGCAGTCCAGGTACGTGTCTTATCCTTATTGTTGGTCTTTTCTCACTTCCCTTCAAGGGCTTTGAACGAGTACTCTGAGGTAATTTCCGTGTTTTCTCATTGGAACGTTTCATATCATGTATCCTGGCAGGTTGTCCTTTATGATCTATTCAAGCGCATGCTCGGACCCGGCCCTACCTATGCTACACTCGGAAACCACGATACTTGTCTGCCGGATCTGGCTTCGCCTTCATCCCTCGGAGGCGCTTTGGGACAACAGTTCAGCTGGTATATTTTCTCACATCAGCTTCCATTTTATGCATTACCTCGTCTACCAGGCTATACGACCATGTTACAGCGTTATGGGAGCAAGAGGGATGGCTTCCTGAGGCTTCCGTCGAGTCTTCGCGTACTCACTATGCAGCATACATGGTCAAGCGTGCAGATGGCTTGAGAGTAATCAGCTTGGACACCAACTTATGTGAGGCGAAATGTTGAACTGGCATGAGCACTGACAAACTGGTCTACAGGGTACAGGTACGTGATCAATGGTCCAGATAGTCCATGATTTACACTGTGCAAAGGTCAAACTACTTCAATTACATCAACTCGTCCGAACCAGACGTTTCCGGAATACTGAGGTTTCTCACTGATGAACTCCAGGACGCGGAAGACGCGGGAGACCGAGGTGCGCTGATGGATGATACTACATTCCAATCGATCTGACGATGCTTAGTATGGATCATTGGCCACGTCGTCAGCGGTTGGGATGGTTCAAATGCGTTGCCGAACCCAACCAATCTCTGTAAGTTTAACCTCCCGATAAACGTGCAACTTGCTGAGCAGCGTCTGCGCTAGTTTACCAAATGTAAGTTCACTAGATGTCAGAATCACTGCGTGGAGCTGATGTACCTAGCGTTGATCGCTATTCCCCTCACGTTATTGCCAGTATGTTATTTCTCTATGTTGCTCGAACAAGTTGACGACCCACATTATCAGATATTTTCTGGGGTCACACACACGAGGACCAGCTATCCGTATGAGCCGATGCCACTTTGGTAGAAAGGGAATGCTGACATATCTTCGTGGACCAGATCTTCTATGCCAATAATGGTACGAACATGAGTACTGAGACCGCTCAGACGGTATCCTGGGTGTGTCCTTTGACAACAAGTTCATTGTGACGATCAATCTAACTTGGCTTCCAGACTGGGCCATCTGTAACACCCCTCACCAACCTGAACTCTGGGTTCCGTGTTTATGAAGTCGACTCTGCTGTAGGTTTTCCTGTCAATGTCCGTTAAATCCAGCTTACACATCCGTACAGACTTTTGAAGTGATCGATGCTTATACGTCAGTTTTTGCTCCAGATCACTGGCATCAGCTGGTCTTTTGCTTACTTACAAGTATTTTGCAGCTGGAAGAGTTACGTCAACGATTATCCTGCGCTGGACTCGCAGACTCAATTCGGCCCTACTTTCGAGTTCGAGTATAGCACTCGTGAGGCATATGGAGGAAACATTACCTGGGGAGCGACTGACCCGCTGAACGCGACCTGGTGGCAACTTGTGACTGAGCGTGCGTGTGTTCCTTCTTTTCTACTACCATCGCTATACATGTTATTTCAGAGATGGAAGTGGACTCGACTTTGATGGAGGTGAGTTTGTGACTGGATGTTTTTGACTTGTTTTCTCATATATTCCTAGGTCTTTAATTCATACCAGGGAAAGGGCTCGATACTCACTCCGCCATGCACGGGCAAATGCATTCCTGCTAGGATCTGTTATATGCGCAGTGGCTCTACTACCATCGCCAAGCAGAACTGCGTGTCGGGTTATGGATCAGTGCAGTGATAAGCTATCTTGATTCCTTAAGTTGTGATGGACCATTTGCGAATTACTAGACGCGTTTAATGGTGTCATGTTATTGTTCATGGTCAGATAAAACGTTATATCGTCATACAGTTCTCGCATGTGCAATTTTTAAAAGTTAATATATTTGCCATTATACATCATTTCCTGAACGGTAATGTGACGTTCAAGATGACAATGTTTCATTGGGGAAGGGTGACTTTCAAGACCATACGACTCAGCTCTTTGGTTTGACTCGGAACTCCGCCTCATGCATTTTGAAAAACTGAGAGGGATCCATAGGATCTTCCCCTGTGATAGGCACGAAATCAAGAGTGCTGATATAGTTCGTTTTCCCCTCGCGTACGAGCGAGTAGTACTCAAAAAGATACTGTTTGTCAGGGTCGTCGACATCCGAGTAAGTTTCCGATTCAAGTAGCTGCTTCGCTTGCATGCTGAAAAAAAGTCGGGTTAGCTCTGATAAGTACTGGGGACGGGTGTTATAGGCTTACTCAGAGATATCAGCGAATTGAGTGTCGACTCCAGCCGCTTTGGAAACTGCAGCGGCCAGTTCGACACCGTTGCACATCCTGTGTGTCAAGGTGTGATTAAACATAAAGGCGGTCCGTGTAAATCGAGAACATACGTGGGTCCCGTAAGTGTGATCAATTGGCCGCGGAATCGATCACTCAATCCTTCTTTACCCTTGCTGACAAGGATGTTCGCCACGACCTTGGCAACATCGCCAAGCGCAATAGGGGCGAACGAGTTCACATCGCCAATGGGCAGACGAAGCAGTCCGTCCTTCTTCACGTCTTTCTCATAGAGCAAGAGATTTTCAGCGTAAAACCCGGCGCTTTGCAACGATGAGTGACGCCGGGAATTTTAAGGAATTGTAGCTCTTACCGAATGATACACTGGCATGTCCCTGCCCCCGTGCCCCCCGCGCGGCCCAAGTGCATCATTTCAGTTTCGATCTTTGTGAATTGGCGAATGTGGGGTTGAGTCTTTTCCTCAGCAAGGTCAGCCCCAGCTGCACTGAGCAAGACTGTGTTTTTGATAGTACCAGCGGCTGCCACAGCCTTGAGCACATCTCTCGCGTGTCGTAGCTTATGGGCGTGTGCAGGAGGGATGATGAATATGGTGTCTGCACCAGAATCCTTGAGTGATTGTACAAGCCCCGCAGGGTCACTGTGATGGTGAGCAATGATTTTTGCACCCATCCCCGCGAGATCTTTGCATTTCTCGGGTTGGAGGGTGAGGCAAAACAACTCTGTGAACTTCGATTTGAACTGGTTGGAAAGAAGCAGTTCGGTAATCAAGTGGCCAGTCTGGCCGTCAGCGGCGGTGATGCATATCGAGCGAGACATGGTAGTTATGATTCATGAGTTGGATGGGTCAGGTTGTCGACTGGACTCCTAACGTCCGTCATCTTGTCGTCACATACTAAAACAAATTCATGTGCCATCGCGGAGTTTACTGACTCATATGATACCCCTATGATTTGTGAAGTACGACAGCATGTTGTTATAGTGGTGAGCTATTCCTCGTCTGAAAGATCCATGTCCATGTCGCTGTTATTCGAATGATCTTCTGCGATAGTTACAAGTGCACAATATCGAGAGAGTGCAGGCGGCGGCGGCGGAAATGGAGGTGGAGAAGGGGGCAATGGAGGGGGCGCGGAGGGAGGTGGAGGTGGTTGGTACTCGATGTGCGATTGCAGCGAAGAAAATGCCCCAGGTAACCTCCAAGGGGGTACGAGTGTTTTTGGAGCTCCGAATATGATTTCCTCCCAAAGAGCTCTTCTTTCTGCAGTAAAGGTGTTGCCGGGACGAGAAGTGGCGACGTCCGACGGAATGGGTATCATTCCATTATAGACAAAGAGGTGGTCTGAGGAAAAATAATTATTGGGGTATGTTGCCCACCTACGAGGTGTCGATGAGCGAGGCTCCGAGTCAGAATTGGCAGACAAAGTATTATTGACAACTGGTGTTTCGTCCCCGCTTGATTTGAGGTAGAAAGATGTTGCAAGACTTAAGTCGATCACTTCGCGGTCCTCTTCGTCACTAACTATGAGGAAAGCGTCATCATCGGCATCCTCAAGTGGATGGCTGTGTACAGGAGTGCGGAAGTCTCCCAAAATTCTTTGACGAACAGCATCCCTTGGATCTGTATCGCTTATCCATCCTGCAGGATAGCCCCAATATGACATATTATGTAGCCATGCACACTGATGACCTGATTCTGCGTGCTGCAAGCCCAAAGCCTCGCGCAAGGTGGGACCAACGACCTTTCCGGGCTGGAAAAATTCCAACCATTCAAGCCGTTGTTTCTTCCAAGCTTCAACAAGATGAAACCTGCCGGGCTCCCTCGATTCCCCATCTGAACGCAAAAAATTGAAGAGTTGCCGCGACAGCGCGATGAGGGGACGATTATGCGGTTCAGGACAGGACCCAATGATGTGATCAGGCGAGCCGCAGTTGAAACAAAAGCGAGCATCGAGGAGTGTAGGGGATGGACTTCGATTCTCGCCTAGGATACCCGAGACGTGCCTGTCATAAAAGTATAACTGAGGTGACAATTCCTGGAACCAAGCTGACCCAGAGGTATCGATATAAAAGTCACAGGCGACATTGGACCCGCAAGGAATACTCTCTACACAGCTTCCTCTTGAGCTTCCAGTGCCGCATTCCGCTGCCTCATAGATTCGAGTATGGTGGAGGCATCCCAACGACCTTTCGCTATCTCCCTCCCATCCAGATGGAGCGCGGGAATCCAGTAGACGTATTTCTTCTTCCACCTCTCCTGTCCTTTGTCTTGTATGTTGACTATTTCAAGGTCGAATTGATACTACTCGTTCAAATCAACAACTTGTATGTGACTTTTGAGTGTTGAGTTGTGAGTATGACGTACTGACTGGCTGACTTTCACCAACTCTGATTTTGCAACCTAGCGTAAATGATCAGACAGTTTTATAAAGAAAAAGAAAAAACTAACGTCGCAAAGCGAACAATTTGGGCCAGTGAAGAGAATGAGGCGGGCGACTTGGGGGAGACGGGCAGCCATGAGAAGGTGGTATCTGGGGTCCGTTGTGAGTCTAAATTACCTATTATGGTTGCGGGGAACGCCTTGGTTCAATAATGGAAGCAAAACTTCTGTTCCGAGTCACTGTCCGCGTCCCTTGAAGGTCATTCGATGAATCAGTGGAATGACAGTTCAGGACCCTCCATGGCGCCAGAGAAGTTTGTTTCTGCGTATATTTTATGGACATATTTTGATTTTTGATAGCACGACCGTGTCCGTTTTTCTCTCAAGGACGCTGTCTGTTCGCGGATTCGTGCAACTTCCTTCACGATATCAAAGTAAAGAGTCCTCTCGACCAGTCGTTTGTTGACGTGCATGTCGCGCAACCTGTCCGGCCCCGCGTGTTTTTGCCTCCAAAGACCGTTTTCAATCCTCCATCGGTCGTGGTCAACTCTGCGAGTCCACGCTCTTCTCAACTTGTCAGCCCGGTGGATGACACTTCTCGTTATTTTGGTTTACTTTCGGTTCTTCAAGATGTAATTGGACCAACTGCTCACGAGGACGGTGAAACACTCACACCACGACCTGTTAATACGAACGATATTTTTTTGCAGATTTCACCAGCAGATACCACCATGGCTGGTCTCTCCCCGGACACTTCTTTGACGGTCATTTCTACGTTAGTAGAAGAATCAGATTTATGCGATACCCGGGACTCTTCTGTCATTGAAGCGCCTCAGGATCTAGGGGAGATACAAGAGGTACTCGCACGTCATGATAACGACTTAGATGATTATAAAGAGGCTGGGAATATACTTCCTTCGTATGTGGTAGATGATGAAGATGGAGCGGGAGGACACGAACAGGACCCCGACGAGGCCGGAGAAGACAGGTCGCAATCCATTTCAATGACTGTCTTGCAATTTCCTACCCCGCCTTCCAGGTTCTCTTCTATGAGTACTGCCAGCTCTGTCTTGTCGCTCCTTGCACGTCCTCATGACTCGACGGAGGAGCCCATGGACAATTCGGGACAAGAAGTTTACAATAACCTACTGTCTCCTGTCGAGCTTTCTGCACGCTTGCGACCTTTTTCAATGTACAACTGCTGCTTTCCGCCAAAGCGAGAAGACTCTATCGACTCGGGTTATGCCGATAGTTGGACGGGGCCGGCGCTGCTAGCGCGTTCTCCACCTCATTCCACGCGCAATAGCATTGGATCCGACTCGACTCCCTTCCGCCGTGCTTCGGTATCTTTGTTACAGGATAGACGCGTGTCATACGATGTTCGCGGCGTTCGGCCTTCCCCCCGCCAACCGGTGGTGGCCGAAGAGCATCATGATGATACGTCCTCCTCAACTTTATCTGTTTTAGATGCCTATGATTTTTCGTCTGATCTCGACGAGGAGCTTCTCTCCCCTACCGTCCGTCTCACTGGGATGGTTTTAACACCTCCTTTAAGTCCTCCACCAGAACCGTCCTTTCCAAATCAGCCACCTGTTCTCGTTTCCGAGAATGCGCCCATTCATGACAGCGCCTTAGAAGCATCCTCACTTCAGCCCGATTCCACGCCTGAGGATAGCGCCGGACATGCAATTTTCGACGCTGACAGTTCTCTAGAGTCACTAGTTTCTCCGCTTTCCCCATCCACTGCTCGCTCGTCCTCTGTCAAAGGGATTTTTACGTCCCTAGATGCAGTGCCCGTTGGCATGAAATTTGGCAGTCTTCCTCCCTCTCCACTACATGAACCCGTTGCTTCTGACGTCGTTCAAATCATCAGCAGTGCAGATGACGTCACCACCCCCTTCTCGGTTTCGCCGTATGTGAATGACAGCGAGTTTATGGAAGGAGAATTGTCATCAAAGGTATCACTATTATCTTTAGGCCCTTTCACGTCTGGCCGCTCGTCTCCGAATACATCCATACCCTCCGTTGAGTGCGACTACACGGTTGACGACATGACTCCAGAGACTGTTTTTTCTCAGCCTCCTTCGCCACGGCAGGGTGGTCTTGCACCAGCACAGTCCCCCACTTCATCGCCGGTATGGGATGGTGTTATGGACGGATATGGACTGCAGGAAGATCAACGTTATGCAAGCCACTCAGTAGAAGGTCAAGAGTCGTCCATCGCCCGCCCCGGCGAGCAGCCAAAGATCAAGATCTCCCGTGAACTTCTAGCCCACATTGGGCATGTATTTTCCCTTTCCGACGACATGCCAGTCCCAGAAGGGGATGCTCTAGACACAGCTGGAAACGGTTCAGATGTCCAGACTGATGATCATCTTGATTCGTGGCATGATGCTCTGAATGCGGATGTCCGACAGGCTTTGCGCATGTCCTCAACGTCTCCTGTGGTGTTTTTATCTGACGATACAGACTTCGATCACGACGAGGCCGGCATGCGCACGTCTTGGAGCCCTCCATTGGGCGACCGTTATTGGAGTGGTGCAGAAAATGACTTGTCTGTCGAGGAGGACGTGAGTGTTAGCTCTGTTGAACTTGACGAGAGCGATGCGCTTCGTGGCCAACCTAGCACTGAAGACCTCTCGGATGGCCGGGTATCTTTACCAGCGGCCTTGGAAGCTCCTGCCGGTCAAGCTATTGGAACTCGTGACATAGATGCATTTCTACTTCAGGGGAATCAGGGTATCCAGACAGCTCATTTACACGACCAATCACTAGTTGACACTAGTACTGTCAATGATCCATGGGCTGCGACTCTTGGCTCTGTAAATGCGCCATCGATCGTTGAATTTGTACAGAGGAGTCGTGCTATCTCAGATGCCACCGTGAAACCCGATTCACGGTCTCCGAGTGCTCGTTGCTTTCCTCCATCACCCGTGGCCATCCCGGCTACCCTCATCGACACTAATGTGGACGATCATGTAGACTTTCCACAAGCGCTTGACGATCGAAGCGTGGATGCACAACCCACTGGATTGCCAAGTATGGAGGCTACTGACGAGACATTAGTCCATGATACAGGGGAATCTCCGAATCTGCATTCGGCATCCGTACTTGAATCAACAACTCATGATCGTGCGGAGAAACATTCTTCCGTGTCAATTGGGACGGGATTTCCTGCGACTCGTAAAGTCCCACTGAATCTCGCAATACGCATTCCATCGACCTTTGAGGCTCAGCCATCTTCATCGTCTACTGCTCAGAGTCTACCACTCATTCTATCTCTATCGAATGGACGTGATACGAAGCGATGGTTCTCCTCTCATACAGACGGGTCTTCGTCTACAACAAATAGTCCCTCTGCCTCGGCTCCAGTAACATCGAATCTTCCGTCGCGGGAAACAGGAAGCACGAAGGTACCGTTCGGTTTTCGGCGTGTCAATCCACAGGTAGGCTCTGAAACGACGTTGTTTGAGTGCCACTCATGGATGCCCCTGTAGTTTGTAGCCAGGAGGCCATTGCAGAGTGTTCAGCCGCCATCTTTTGTCTCACCTGTTATTTATCCTGCAGCGAATCGAGAGAGTGACGCCACCAGTGCGAACGCTGCCCCCCAGCAACTCAACTTCTTTCCACCGAAGTCGCCATTGACCGACCGGCTCCTATCTCCCGTTGAACTGCAACAAGGATCATATACTACTGGATTAAAACCTCTCAGGCTGGTGAGTTGCCAAATGACAGCAATTCCTGTGCATCACTCAAGTTCGCCTTCAGTCCAGTTTGCTTAATCCGAGGTCGTCCGTATCATCGTCCTCATCCATCATGTCTAATATATTATCCGGTTAGCACTTCAAATTCCTTTGCGGTGATTGTAGTGCTGATTTTTGACTACAGACCATATCTTCAACTCATCTTCACCTCAGTCGCCCAATGTATCATCTAGTACTTCGCTATTGCATAATTCACTGGTATGTAGTCTTTTCGTGTTTTTTTTGCCTTTGGCGCCAGTCTTATTTTTGTGGGCAGCTGCCTTCATCATGTTCATCAAGCATACCCGAGCATATTCCCGAGCATATTCACAATACCCTCACGTCCGCTCACGATAGTCCATCGTTCGCATTGACTCCTGCCCCTTCATCTTTTGTTCATTCCGTGCAGAAGGAGTGCCAATTACGCTCTGCACCAAGCCAAAAGTCTCCATCGTGGCGCCTTTCGCGTTACCGAGGCTCTCGTGATTTTAGTCAGCCGCTCCACTCCCAGCCACGCCGACTCTCGACTCTCAGTTTAGTATACAACGATGAAGAAGATGATGTCGATGAATGCAACCGCACGATTCGTCGTTCCGTCTTCGGCCTTCCTCCACGATCCTCGTCCGTTCTCGAAGCTCCGGTTCATGCGATAGCGACGCCAAAGCCGACTCTCTTGTTTGCCATTGCGAGTGATGATGTCAATGAAGTGCGGCAGGTGCTTGAGAGTGGCGAAGCTGGACCAAACGACCAAGTTGGTCCTCAGTCTGCCCTGGCCTTTACTTTGACCAATGACAAACTGTCGCACAAGAATGAGATTGTCAAGGCCTTATTAGCCTATGGCGCAGATCCATCGGCATTGCGGAATCCAGAATTGAATCCATCTGCACAAGTGTCATCGAAGGAGAGTGAGGATGTTTCACATTCACAGCCTGGAGAAACGACGCCAGAAGGAATGGACCCTGCTACGAGGTGCGCGGTGCCTTTGTCAATCTTTCACCACTGTTTTCTCACTCGAATTTCAGATATTATGTTATCCGAGCCGATTCGACACACACTCGACAAACATCTCAGCTTATATATCGCTCATTCTTCCGACCCCTCACAAGAGTTCGATATGATCTCATTGGTCAAGACTGGGTATTAGAACAACTCTTCAGGGTGTTGAGTATGCACTCTCAACGGTTGTCAGTGGCTCCCATCGTGGTTCTGCTTTGCGGTATGTTCTCCAGCTAAGTACAACGTGCATTGTTATACCTTCCCTAGGTCCGAGTGGTCATGGGAAGAGCTTGCTGGCCCGCAAATGTCCGTAACTCGTCTTTACGAGTTTTACCCCTCCGACTCATTGTTGTTTCTTTTGCAGTTGGAAGTCTCTTGGATATTCCCACCCATACTGTTAACATGACCACCTTGCGCTCCACGCACGATCTATGGCAATCGTACTCTATGAGTCCGTACGAGGTTTGTCATTTTTTTGTATTAATGGAACATACTTTGATATTCTTTCCGTGAAGGAGCCTTCTTCGGATACGTTGGCCCAATTTTTGCTTAATAACGAAGGCGAGCGATGCGTAGTCGTGCTAGACGTACGTTCTTCTCAACCTTATTCCGCAAGATTAACTTATTTCTACCTTAGGAGATCGAAAAGGTAGAAGATCCAAAGGCGTTGTACTCTCTGCTCATGCCTTGGGAACTTGGTAAGTTCATATGACATTACGAGTACGACAGTGCTTTACTCTTTTCAAGGCCGCTGCTCCCTCGAGGTGGGAAAGCGACACGTTGATCTAACGAAAGTGATCTGGCTTGGAACGTCCAATATAGGCCATGATCTTGTATTTGAGCACCATGAGTCTCGACTAGATCCAAGCAAACCCGTTACTCGAGAAGAGTACCGAGCACTCATGGAGCTTTCAAGACCTCATGTCTCGCAATGCCTCGGAGTAAGTGCTTGAACTAGTCAAAGCCTTTACGGACTCCGTGATGCTGTCTCTTTCAGGCTTCGCTTCTGTCCCGCGTTACTGCCGTGTTGCCTTTTATTCCGTTCACCGTGGAAGAAAAAATGGCAATCGCAGCTGAAGCAGTATATACTCTCACCAGCAATGCTGGGAAGACATTGACCCCTCAAGATGTAGAAGCAATTGTGATTAAAGTGCTGCCAAGTTATGTTCCTTCGGAGGGAGCTCGTTCGTTACATAGAGCTGTGTCGAATCAATTGGTGGATTTGGTCTAATCTACTCCGCGCTGATTCAATATTCCTGCGATTTTATAGTATGGTACTTAGGATTGTATTGCATCTTTGCATACGCGGTATATCTTTCCGTTTGTCCACATAGATCTAGCGAGTCCATTATGACGATGAGAATCGGTACATACAGAACATTGAGACAGGATGAAATTCACTAAAGTGGAAGTTGTGACTCGGAACCGCCGGTAGCATTCTTTGTCCATCGCAAATATTGTTCCATCATAACGACGGTCTCCCGTGGGCCGTAGACAGGCTCTCATAGAAGGAAGACAGTCGTACATACTACATCTGCCGCATCATGTGGCACTGCAAGGCTATGGCTATACCAGATAATGAAATCCATCACTTGATCAAGCTTCTGTCAGTGTTTCAGGAACAACCTCCGAGTTATATGAAGCCAGTAATATTGTTTCTAGTCGGTTTCAAGCTACAACAGACCGTAGCTATGTGGAGTCGGAAAGCACAGGCTGAATTCAACTCCAGAGGTCCGATTTTTCTGCGTGTTGAAATGAAATTGGCCTACGAGTTGCTAGCTGACATCCACATCTTCTCACACCAATCACTGGCAGTGACATTTCTCAAGCGCCAGTGATGATGATCATCCTAGGGCTTTCAAGACGGCGGTGCAAAGATTGTTGCCAAGGACATGTATAGTTGTCAGTTGACCTCCATGGTTTGAGCAGGGTACGTAGTAAGGAACCCATTCGTCTTTCTTCCAGAGCTTGCTCCCTTTTCTTTTCGTTCAGCGCCTTCTTCATGACATACTCTATGCGTCTCGTTCAGCGGGAAGGGCGCAGGATCGCCCAGTTTCTGCAACGGCGTGATTCTAGCGCTAGCGCTTCCACTACATCTTCCACACCTTCACCTTCTATCTCTGAAGGACCTGAGCTGGCACTTCCCCCGACAACGACGCCTGTAGTCACTTCAAATAATTTCCCTGCTACTAGTCAAACCCTTGCCATCGCACTTTCAATCCTTGGGTTTACAGTTCTCGGTATGTCGTCCTCTATGGAATATATTTGTATTTTACATCAATCAGGCATCGCGTACTGGCGCATACGGTTGCGGAGAAGAAAGTCCATGAAAGGCGCCGACAACGTTGCTGATGGGGGAGATGTAGAACGACAAAAAGAAAAATGGCTCGCACCGTCTACGACTGCTCCCCTAGCTCTTGACACCGTCGTGGCACCTGCTGGTGTCAGTTGGGCACCCCAGTATCGCTCGATTAGCGGTCCTGAGTATGTAAGAGAAGCTGCCAAAGAGTCCAAGCCACTCCCTCCCAAGCGCCCGCGCTCTCCACCGCCATCTCTCGTCCCTAAGTCATCTCAAGATCCATTTGCCGATCCCCGACCCAAGTCTGCTCCCCCAAAGTCACCCAGAACTAGTGATGTGGAGCATGCCATCAGCATTTCCTCTCCGTCGTCCCCTCAGCCCTATGCTCTGTCTGTGAGTGGATATCAGGTTAGAGGTCTCTGGACGAAAGAGAAGGGAACACGGGATTCAGAAGTTTGAGTGACTTTAACTTTATGACCTGATGATTTAGGATAGAATGGCTGCTTATGATGTAAATTGCAGACTTGGTGGAATCCCACTACAGCCCACTAGCTACAATTGGCTTTGTTTTGATTCTAGTAGGTATTAGGTATCCCCCTTTAATGTCTTTTGGAGACAATTAAAACCTTACCGCATAGGCATGCGTCACTCCTTGTTACATAGTCCTTAATTTATGAAATAATCAACTGCGACTTGTACGGAGTAGCAAAATTCATTGAAACTGGGACGAAGCATGGTAAATCTATTAGTTACTATAGATTTGCAAAAGATACTATCAATGATGGAGGGTAAGGTGCGAAGTTACTCAGCAATCTTAGGACATAAACATCTCATTCCTCCGCAAACTGTGCTTTCCGTCTAAACCTAGCTTGGTCACGCAACCACTGTAAGAAATAGTAAGTTTATTACAGGGAAGGCTAAGAAGCACACGCACCTGTCGATATTGGTGGAGAGATCCAATTTTTTCTCCTATGGTACCGCAAGCATAAGATACGTTCACTTCACAGCACGAGCGACGGTACTTACCATAGAAATCCGGCACAGGGTTCGTGGCACTTTGAGCTGTGGGGTCCACGCGATTCTTTACTATGTGTTGGTGGAATTCACGGTCCTTGGCTTCTATGAGATTCATTGCGCGACGGTGAGTCATTCTCCAACCTGCTGCCCCAATAGTGGGGCCAATGAGATATCCGAGCCCTGGGCTGCATTAATCAAGGTCACCTTCGCATAGATTAAATGTCTTACCCATGCACGAGACCGTGCAACCGCCGTAGAAAAATAACGGATCTATTCCCTAGTTCTATGAGAAAAGAAGCACAAACACATAGTAATTTGTTACGCACCATGATAGGCTTCGTCGCGTCTGACTCCAGAGAACCAAAGTACGCAAGTCCTCCCACCAACCCGAGAATACATGCCGGGATAGTAGCAGCCTATCATGCGTTTACAGCCTATGAGCAAACGCGAACATGAATTCCAACTAGAGTATCTCACAGTTTCCCATTTTCGTTTACTTTTGCGAATCTCCAGATATTCTGGCCAGGTCAAGTTCTGCTGTTCTGCCTCGGAGACCGTGTTTGAGTTATGTCTGATGTTCAAGACTGCCCGACAGCATATCCGTGACCGCGGCGCGAGGCGCACTTCATGACAGCCGACCCTCGCAAGAGACACTGACATTATGAGTAAGATGGAGTTTTCCTGGTTTGCCTCATCCCAAGCAACCTTCACCAAATACCAAAATAGGAATGTATTTCACACGCATAAGTTACGATCTAGATTAATTCTCGGCGTTAATAGCCTGTACAGCATGTTGAGTCAGTAGGTATAACTTGTCTCAGCAATCGTTCCACTGACCGTTATCACCATCACCTCTGGCTGAGGACGGCCTGCACGCATGGACGATGCGAGATCTTGTCTACTGTGCTGTCAATCATGCATAGGAAATGGCATGGGCAACGACTCGGAGCACGACAAATCGAACCCCTTTGCCCTCGATAATCTGCTATCTGCGGGAACTATCCGCGTAGATGTTCAAGACAGTCATCTGCACTGCGAACATAGACACGCAAGTGACACCTGGCATCCAGTGCCAGTCGCGTCAGCTGTCTGTTTATGCAGAAGACGATGTGTTTTGCAAGATCTCTTTCCTAACTGAACATCAATTCCTGCGCCCCACCTGTTGTCTTGGAACAAGTCAACGAGTGCTATATATCCGCATATACCTCGTACCTAACGATTTGCCAATTGTGCGAGGAAGCCTACGACATCGCAGTGAAGCTGTATTGAAAGAGGGTTACCGTCACCTTCAGGCGTTATTACCCTCGATCGTACAGGACCAACGTTCCTGGAATGCAGATGAGCCACCCTCAATAAGTCAACCTCAAAATTATTTCTTGCCAAGGGATATCGTAAGCACTTCCTACACAGTGATCAATCTCCAGTAGCTGCACATTTCATCACACAGGATAATCGTACAATGGCGGAGATTTACAGTGACCTACCATCGTTGGTCTCTTCAACAACTTCTGTGGGACAAGAAATCAGGGGTCTTCGCAGTGTGTTATATGAGTACCAGAGACAGTCCGTGGCCATGATGATTGAGAAGGAGCTGAGCAACCAGCCTGTCCAAGACCCTTTATACATCCCGATCTCAAATATGCATGGAGAACGCTTTTACTTCCAGCCTTCAACCCTTACCACTATGCGTGAATGCCCAGCAGTTGCTCGGTGCAAGGGCGGCATTTTATGTGAAGAACTAGGTAAGTCCTAAATTATTTCCAACCACTCGACTTATCTGTAGCCGCGCGCAGGCACGGGAAAGACGGTAATGATCTTGGGCTTGATTCTTGCTACTGTCGATCAGCTATCTCAACCAGAAGAATCTCTATTGGACTACCGCCCTGTTATGTCTCCCTTGGCCTATCGCACCTTCCCCGCGGATGAGTACCTTAATGCTCGAAGAAGGGCTGGCATGCATAAAAGTTCGACGCTCGATGTGACGCGTGTTCCATCTCTTGTTGAAATTCTTCTCCACCGCATAAGAACGTGGGGTGACAAGGTGGACACCCGATCACACGAAGAACAACTGGAGGCGTTAAACCTCTGGCAGCTCCTTCAAGCCAACACGCCATTTTACCACCACTACCCTGTCAAATCGCCCATGCGTGCTCTTGGCCCTTCTCGCACAAGAGGTCGAGTCTCAGAATATCCCCGACTGATGCACCTGACGACAGCAACACTTGTTGTTGTGCCCGTCAACTTGCTTGGACAGTGGGATAGGGAAATTCTGAAACATTGTCATAGCACGTTGAGATACCTTATCATTCGACAGACAACGCAAATCCCGAGTGCGAAGGCTTTAGCGTCTGATTATGATGTACGCAACATTGTCTTTACACCGACACTGCATCGCTGATTCGCAAATATTCAAGCTGATCATTATGACGCATAGTCGTGCGTCTCGGCACTTGATATGTTTTTCCGCGTTGGTGCTTACTATTATCTTCAGGTTTCCGCAGAGAGTCGGTGAAGAACAAAGTTGCTCATTTGCATCAACTCAAACCCTGCACTTGTGCTTCGTTCCCTGACAGTCGCGTACCAAACTGTCGTTGTCCCAGCGACCCAGCTGTATCGCCTCTTCTTCAAATTCGCTGGAAGAGATTGGTGATCGATGAAGGCCATATCTCAGGAAACACGGCCGGGACATTAAATTGCTTCGTTCGCGAGCTAAGCATCGAACGTAAATGGATTGTGACTGGAACGCCGACGTCGAATATACTAGGATTAAGCTTGGGGCGCAAGCAGGACGACGATATAGAAGATGACATTGGCATTGACAGTACCTACTCGTTACCCATACCTGCGGCGACAGATTGCTCTGCATCCGATACTTCTTCAATTTCTGATGGTGGTGCGGAAAACAACATAGTCAGGGTGTGGGGGAAGTATGACTCCACCAACTTGCGAAAACTCGGAACAATGATCAGCGACTTCCTCGCCGTTCCCCAGTTCCATTCTGATCTCAAATTGTTCGGTAGCCACGTTTCTGCACCCCTTTGCGACCATCGTGGGCCTCGCCTAGGCGCAGTCAAAGTACTGAGTCAGGTCATGGAGATGGTCATGATTCGTCACAGGTTAGCAACTTTATATTATGTTGCTAGAATTTGTGTAAGGTTCATTTTGTTTAGGATTGAGGACGTCGAGAAAGAAGTGGTTCTACCTCCCATGCGGCATACACCCATTTATATGGATCTCGATGCCTACGCTGCGATGTCTTACAATGCAATGCAAGCCAGCATTGCTATTAACGCTATTGACTCTCAACGCGAGGGTCAGGTGCGTGTCTTATCATGTATATGAACTTTCCCTCATGTCGCTTGAAGGACTACATCTTCCACCCCAGGGTGAAAAAATTAAATTTTATTAGTGCGATTTGAACACTGACTCTGATTTTATATTAGAATGCAAAAAATCTTCAGAATGCCATGGACAACTTGTCACAGTAAGTCCTAGAGCTTGGCGAAATCAATAACTATAATCGAAATCAAACGCAGAGGAATGTTCTGGTCGGCGTCCGACATCCTGTTCAATGTCGATCAAATACGACATGAGGCCCCCAAATTTCTGGCTCGTGCCACCGAGGCCAAAGTAACCCATCATGATATGGCGCTCTTAGAAGAAGCATTAGCACACGCGTTAGTCTGCTCTCCTTGTCATGTATTCTGGATATTTAGCAACGTTTTCAGAGATGCGGCAGCGAAAGATCCTCTGTGGCGCGCCATGCAACATCATGAAGATGTCCCTTTCCGCGTGACGGAGATGGACGCAGCTGTATTTGAAGCCTGGACACGGGGAAGGCTGAAGGACAGATCTCGTGCTCACGATCTCATGCACGCGAACCGGCTGTGCGAACTACGAGCTCTCGTTCGCAGCCGACCATTGATGGACCTCGCTCGATTGGTTGAGGAGGGCAAGGCATTGGACATGAATGAACGAGCACGATGCGAGAAGAAATCTGCACAAGTTCACGATGTCACAAATGCCGCGCAGATGAAAAAGATGGTGTCTGAGGTTAAAGACGAGTTGGAGGTCTTGAAAGAGAAAGAGAAAGTATACCAAGCAGAGGATGTGCCCGAAACTGACATCGATGACTTTGTTCGCCGAAAATTGAAGCATCACCCTGCTCTTCCGCCATCTAAACTACTTAGCTCTTCGCCGTTGTCAAGAACATGTATTAGGCCATCTCTATCCACCAAGCTGAACTTCATCTTGTCTGAGGTCAGTACATAGTATCATTATCATGCATCACCCACCTCACACGATCTTTTCTAGGTTCTGGAGCATTCAGAGAAGGAAAAATTCCTCATATTCTCTAATTCGCCACTCACCCTCGCTCACATCGCGGAGGCACTCTCTTTGATCGAAATTAAGTACCTCCGATACACAACAGAGGTTTCTCTGCCACTGCGAGAGCAGTTTGTCATGACTTTTGAATCTTCTGATATGTTCCGTGTTTTCCTGATGGAGTTGAAGCTCGGTGCTCGTGGTTTGTGAGTATATTTCATTTGTATTTACTGTTGTTGTTCACAATATATGCGACAGGAACTTGATCTCTGCCTCCCGAGTAATCTTCTGTGAGCCTGTTTGGCACCCCGATGTCGAGGCGCAAGCTATAAAGGTCAGATTTTAATTCAAATTAGAAATCGTTGCTGAAATCGTTGCTAGCGAGCACACCGTATCGGACAGACAAAACCAATTACTGGTAATTTTTTTCTGAATGTTGGATAATGGTTCGGTTCATCACATTGTTATCCTTAGTGAAGACTCTCGTGATCAGACACACTGCAGAAGAGGCAATGGTCTCTAGGCGTCATCTTCTGAAGGGATCTGGCAAAGTTCCGAGTATGACTACTGAAGTGGGGATGCGTCAGTTCTTGGAGGTACATGCAGCTTGGTCATGCTCGGTCATGGAATCGCTCATGAGGATCTTTTTTTTCTTAGAACCCTCGCTTTTTAGCTGTTCCAACAGAGCCAGAACGTTTCTCTTCATCGATACAGATCTCCTTGCTAACGCGTGCAGAGCCTCAAGCACAGAACTCCACATCTACCCACACCTCGGAGGATTCGGCCACATCATCAGCCTCGAATCTCAACATCATCAATACCTGGAATCAGCCAGACGATACAGCAAACCGGGCTTTGAAACGACCTCGAACGGTCAGGTTCGCGGATTGATACTGATGCTCATTTCGTAGCTAGAGACAGCTAAATCGGATGTATTGCGCTGTGGTTCTTGAATGAATTTTCTTCTTTTTTGGGGAGGCTTCCATCGTCATCCATCTCACCGACCCTTTGAGTTTCACTTTGGGAAACTCCTTTAATCACATTAGTGGATGACCCAGATCGTTGACGGACAGTTGGTTCGAGATTAATTTGATGTTATAAACAAGAAGTCATTGCGTGGACTGTGTAAGCCATTGCAGGGCAAGTGTGGAAGCTGCAAAAGACTTCAGGCAAATTTGCATAACATATATAGATGTCACTATTCACAGAAGGATCAATCGAGAGAAAATCCATAGCGTAAGTGCCCTATTACAGATACCCTAATCAAGAATGAACCGCAGCTTCGCGCCATTTGCTACACGTGTCCAGACATCAATAGCTTCATACTGGAAGTGGGTGTCAGAAAAGCCTTGTCATCAGATGCGTATATACTCACCTCCGCAATGGTATCATTAAGCTGCGCCTCGGTATATCCAGCACCCAGTACACGGGACCGAACTTCAATGAGAGCGAGTTCCTCCCCATCATCCTCATCTTCGTCCGAGTCGACGTCCATCTCACGTTCCCCGCCAGGGCCTCGACCAAACCTCTTCTGTCTCTTTCTCCGTTTCCTTCCGCCCTCGTTCGACATGCTTTTGATGAGCCTGAAGATCTGACTGACAACCGACCGATCTGGCTCATACTCTTTATCATCGTCATCGTGCAGGCTCTCTTTGCTGCACTCCATAAGCCGGAGCGCCTCATCGACATCATCCCGCTGCACGACGTCTGCGAAGCGCAGGCGTGCAAGAGATTGTGCCAGACGGAGCACACCGAGCAGCGTACGCGCGGAAGTGTAAGTATGTGATTTCTTTTGTGCAGCCTCGTCTTTCGAGAGCTTGCGAAGGCGGACATAGGAGTCGACGATGTAGCTAGATACGTCTGAGGGAACGGTAGGACGGCGTTGGCGAGCTTGAGCGATGTAGTGCCTGCCAGGCGGCTCGTTAAATTCAAATAATTGTCTTGAACATCTATACTCACCTCATAAGGACAGGGTCAACAGCGGCATACTCAAGTTCTGGGTGGGAGTTGAACATGTGCACATGGGTTACATGTTGCGCCAGCCGCTCATCGTCTTCTCTGGTTGGTTTGTCCAGAATGAGGAATAAAAGATCAAAACGAGATAGAAGCGCAGCGGGTAGATTGATGTTTTCAACAGGCGAAACTTTCGGGTTATACCGGCCATACAGTGGATTCGCGGCCGCAAGGATAGATGTGCGAGCATTTAGAGTTGTTGATATTCCAGCTTTTGAGATGGAGATCGTTTGCTGCTCCATGACTTCGTGTATCGCAGTTCTGTCTGTTTCCTCCATCTTATCAAATTCATCAATGCAACAAATGCCGTTGTCGGCGAGAACCAGAGCACCGCCCTCTTCAATACTGTCAGACTGAGTATTTAAACAAGACCCAAAGAAACTCACCAAGAACCATCTCATCGGTAACCGGGTCTCTCATGACTGCGGCTGTAAGACCAACCCCTGACGAACCTTTACCCGTGGTGTAGACTCCTCGAGGAGCAATCTTCGAGATGTACTTCAGTAGCTGCGACTTGGCCACACCAGGATCACCCATCAGGCATATATTGAGGTCGCCACGAATCTTCATCCCATCGCCCATCGTCTTTGTTACACCCCCCACAAGTAACAGCAACAAGGCTTTCTTCACATCAGTATGTCCATATATTTCGGGCGCGATGTTCTGAGCAAGCTTGTTGTACAGCGACGGGTCTGCCTGCATCTCTGCGATCTGTGCCTGTATTTGTGGCGTCATCTCCATGTCACTGTATTGCTTCTTGAGTTGGTGAATATGATGTCCTTCAAGGTAGGTGTCGGTGAGCAGCCCAGCTCGGATAGCCTGGAACCCTGTGTAGGGGATAGGGAGGAAAATTCCCCCGAGGTGGACAACATCGCCTGGGTTCATTTGGCGCGTCAGATTGCCGTGGACGTGTATAGTCATGGATCGGGGTATGTGGCCTACTGGCACTTGGTCGGCCTGGATGATGTTAATGCCAATACAAAAGCAGGCGTCCAAGACTCACCATCTCTTGAATCTTAACTTCTTGAAAAGGACTAAACCTACATGCTCGAGTTTGCATGTGAAGGGAGCCACGTATGCCGTTCTTCTTGCATTCCTGCTCGTTTGGACAGTCCGTAATGGGAGCGAAGGTTTTGCTGGATATCTGCTGGAATGTTTCGGAACCGCAAACATCGCAAGTGTAGGCGTTCACAAGGAGCAGTGGCTTAACTTCTGACACGCGGGTAACGATGCCCCGAACAGTGATCAGCCTGCCAAGATAGGTTCCCTTGACCTCTCGGACAGCCAGAGCAATGTCGGATCGAAGAGGCTGAAAATAAAGGTTGCTTGGATGAAGAGTCAGCTCTCGAACGAGGATTGGCATTGTCACCACGTACTATCGCCGCAAGAGATGGTTGGGGAAACCTTCTTGGCTGCCTTCGGTCTGCTCATTCCGCTCTCGCCTTTGGTGCAGAATAACATCGATGACTTCATCATGTTCACTGATGTCCTTGGTGGGAGGCGGCATAAGCTTGTCCACGGCTTCACTGAAAAGCGCGACGTAGCGTCGAGTGTTGTTTCGTATCCGAGATACCAGTTCAGCGACCGTTTTCTCGTGCTTTACGAAAGATTAACACATATAGAACATCATGTGGAGGTCTCGTACCTGATGGATGTCTTCCATGTCAATGGTGAGCATCTGCTGCTCACGGTTCGCTATGCGTTGCTGATGAACCAAACGTTGAGTAAAGGTAAAAACGCGTCCCGATTACTGCATCACACATACAAGTTGCTGCATGTATTTGAGACTTTTCCTGCTAGCATCTTGCCGATCATCCTCGTCATCGCTGAGCGCCATATCTGCAAAACCCTCATCCCATTGCTTGTGTGTGCTTACATATGTGGATAGAAAGTTCTGTATTTTATCTGTGAAGACATTAGCTTCATCACCTATTTATCGAGCGAGCATACCTAGTTCATCGTCGTAATTGATCTGTACGTTGAGCACCGGGAGAGACATGATATGCTGTTGGTACCTAGGCGCGTCTGTCACAACCAGGTCAGGATGTGACATTTATTGTCACGCTCAATCCAAGCACGTCACGTGACTCGTTAAGTTTGTGGTCTCACCTCCAGTAACTTTTTTATTCTGCTAACACTAGTGCTATGAAGGTTTCATATTAATAATTTAACGCCTCAAAATGCTTCTGTTTGCTCTACATCCGGATCCAATTTAATACTTGAGTCTTAAGCCTCCCATATATAACCTTTGTACCACTTCACCGAGACCAGCACAAGCAGATCTTCCATTCATCGACCAGTGAGCCTAATTTCAAGCGCACGCAACGGAAGGTAAGTAACAGCTGAAAATGCTGCTGCGAGCTGTGCGCAACCTTGTGAATCAACGCTCAAACAACCAAAGACAATGCACACCTCGAACCCTATCTCTGCTCCTACCATCTCTCCAAGCGGCCCTGTGTACAACGTCTACGAACAAATTGATGAGTGACTGCAAAGAGATAGATTGATGCAGCGCCGATAACCTGCCTGTGACATCCCAATGACAGCACCTGCGACACCAAAGCACCCCGCAAGTATACCCGCTACGCCTGCTGGTAGTCTTAAGGGGTAAGGAGAGGATGACACTCTTCATATAACAAAACCACTGGAACTCACTTCGATGGCGTATCATAGTCATCCAAGTTGTACCCACCAAGCGGCCCGTTTTTCCGCCGGAAGATAAAGTGTTCTTCAGCTACGATTACAATGAAGAATGCCGTCCAGTCGCTGAGAATTCTGAGGAAATTGGAAAGGATAGTACTAAAATGCTCGCGGCCTGCAACACCAGCTACAGTGTATGCTACGAAGGCTAGCAGTACCCACAAGAAGCGCGGAATAATGGCGAACGGGCGTCCAAGTGCCTGCATGGACAAGCCCGCAGAATAAGTATTCGGGATGTTGTTGGCACTATAACTGGTTGAGTGCGAACAGATAAAAGTATTCACTCATTCTTACATGACAGAAAGCGCAAGCAGGACGAGGATGAACTGGCCAAAGTGACCCCATGGTGAGAGGACCTGCGCAGCGAGGCCGCCTGTCGAGCCGTCTCTGAACGCTGCGACGTATGCAGGGTCTGTGATGGTCATGAGGGCAGCGCCGAGAATCGTGACAAAGCAGATAGGGATGTACAAGCCGAAGAACGTAAGCAAAAACACGCGCATGGGTGGCGTGCCAGCAGGCAGCCGACAGTTAAAGTCCGCCGCGACTGGCGCCCACTAGTAACCGTTTACATACCGATTTAGCAATTGCCGGCGAGCAAACGTATATGATGATTAGACCCACCCCAGTGAATAAGCCGAATACGATCCCACCAAAGCTGAGAATGTCCGCTGAGAGGGCGTGCCCTGTGTCCTCCAGCTGTTTTTGCGCGTTGATGTCATATCCGGCTTTTCCACCCAGACCACAGAGGAACAGCATGCAGGTCAGGGTAATTATCCAGGCATAGCGCTCGTAGACATGCACCATGTTGTACCCAACAAAACACGGGATGAGGGAGCACACGCCAATGATGATAATTCCAACGACGGATGGAAGGGTACCAGGGTTGATGCTAGACAGTGTTTGACCGCCGAGGATGACAGTCGTTGTGGAGAAGCCAAGCCTAGACAAGGCTCAGTAAATATGGAAAACATGAGCGAGAAAAACGCACTGCGTGAGGATGTTGAGGACCGAGTAGATAGTACAACCGAGATAACCCGAGCTGAAACGGGTGATGACCATGGTGCGGAGGCCCATTGTGGGGCCGAGGGTAGCAACAAACGCGGTCGCGACGGCCCCGAGAGCTCCAAAGCAGAGAATAGTAGCTACAGAATTCCTCGGGAGGATAAGTGTAGTCGCGACACGATGCCTGTCCCAGTGACCTACCTGAAACTCAAAGTAAAAGTTGACTGTGCGAGCACGCCAACGGGAATGATATCAAATACTGTGTTAACAGACCTACACAAAGGTCAAGCGACAGTACGAATCTCGATCGGGTGGCGCAGACTGACCACCACATTAGAATGCTGTACTAGGTTCAGATCGGACATACAAGTAGAACTCGGATACGTACTTATTCCAGGAATTTTTTGACTCTCGTTGGTTTTCTGGTATACGTTCTACACCACGGGCCTCGACACCACATGCAAAGAGTCTTGATAGAAGAGGTCCTAATTTACCAAAACGCCTTATAATCACGCGGTCTGGCGTTGCCTCGATAGTGTACACATCTTGAGCATCTTCGAACCCGGCGACAGATTTCTCCTCGTCCCCTGAGTAGTGGCCTGAGAGGGCAGACATGGTGGTACCTGGGTAGATATGCAGAACGACAAGGGTACAATAGGTATGTGAAGTGTGAAGTTACCAAGTATTTGAACAATGCATTGTGAAGAGGGCCGTGCTGGCAATGCGCTGGCGTCCATTGAATGCGTCGCCATTGAATTGTCGAAAGAACTACAGAGTGTGGGTTTTGGGGTGCTAATAATCTGATCAGAAGTTAAAGCGTCTTGCCCCAATGAGTTACTTCGACGATATGCGCCACGACGCACTGTTGAGGACCGCCTATCCGCCTTTGACCAACCAGAGAGCACCGGAACCGGTCCGCAACTCGCAATATCAATTTTACAGTTTTGCACCAAATTCAAAGACTTAACTTGACGGTAGGGCAAAAGCAGCACGTTTTGCCGACGCAAGCCTGTTCTCATTACAGACGTTGACATCCTATTTTCTGCTCTGGAGGAGATCCCTGATTCAACGCTGCCTCACAGATGAAATGTGGGTGACGTTCATTACTCTACGTTTGTAAACCAATCGGTGAGAAGAGGGATATATTATAAAGAATTGAAAACACCTTTGGTGGACGCATAGTAGCGTAAGTTTCCTGCCATTGAAAAAAATTAAACTGCGACAGCTTCAGCCCCTCGCAAGTGGACCCCTGCCAATATGGAGACTATGATGCAGAGAGGATTTCGGAGATTTTCCAGTAAGCTACCCGCACTGTAACAAGTGTCGACGGTGGCAGCACTCCACTGTTCGTCCGGTTTGGCAGATATTGTGTTCCATTTGTCGGTTTGAATTCTAGGTGAACAACGATTGTTGGTGAATGACGTCGGGTATGATATACCATCGTTCGCCTGTAGCTGCACCAGGCAAATCATGATGCTGACTCCTAGTGAGCCCAGAACCCAAGACCGCCGCTAATAGCGACTCCTGATAAAGAGTGGGTTACTGGGATTTGAACAGCCTGCCCACACCCTCAAAAGAAGGGAACGACGATAAAAGCGCTGCTAATTATTCTGTTTCAGGCAATAGATACTTTTTATGCTGAGCTCCAGATCTCAAAGGACTATTGTTGGCAATGCGGGCTCGTCAGCAACGATCATCCTGTGTCTGTAGGGATGCCAGTTGGGACGCCACTGGAAGAAGGGATCGAGGGCAAGTACGATCTGGAAGGCCGAGCGTTCCGGAGAGTCCAACATTATGCCACACAACGAGCTCCAAGCAACTACCAGTTGAAGACTTGTTGTTTCAAGTGGCACCTAGAGCTGGACCAGGATAACACATTGAGATCAAACGAGGCATTATAGGGGAACTCAAAGTTGAACGTTGACGCCCATACCGAGCGCCCAAGCGTTTTCTGAAGACCGTTCAGAGTTTTGGGGCATAATCTGCTGACTCTGGACTTCTACGTAGGCACATCACAATTCCAGACCTAGAGTTCTCCGGCACGCTAGTCATTACAGAATTTACATTAGCGTGAATTTTACCAGTTACACAAACAGACTTAGCAAGAACACTATTCCGACATATCTGAACATGGCGATCCCATGCTAGCACACGCGTCATACTGGGAGTTCTCCATCCAGTAAGAATGTCCATAACGCGTCTGGTCTCTTGTAGTCGTGATGCACAATGCTCACTAGCCATCGCTCCCTCCGAACAGAATTCAATAGCTCTCTTTCTTCGGACCCTGGTGGGTAGAAGGAGGCCCACTCAGCCCAGATAGAGAACGCTTCATCCTACATTGATATAATGAGTACAAGCAAGAGCAGAATGAGTCTAAAGGCAGCGAATACCTTCCACGTCAGGAAAGATTCGCGCTCGATTATGGTCGTCTGAGTGATTTCTTGCCCGGGAAACATACCCCATGTGACTGCGTTCCTGCCGTCGTCGGGAACGTTACTTCTGCATTCTCCCTATACCCGTGTGAGTCCGGAAAATGGTGCAATATTCAGGGGAATGCTTACTTGCAGATTCCCAGCAAAATAATGCACCCAACCCTGCCCTTCTTCTTCAATCTTCTTCTCAATCTTCTCTAGATCTTGTTCTTCCACGAAGAACTCCACAAACCCTTTTTGATAGACATACCCACCTCTCGGACCCCACCCGAAAATTTCATCCGTAGAACATGCTCCGTCTACTGCGGGTTGCGAGCAAACCGTCCACCACCCCCGCTTCGTGAGCTGCTCAAGGTGCGGCAGGATAGTCAGCGACTCTGGAGAAAGTGGCAAGGAGGAAAACGGGGACGAGGACACCTCAGAATGAAGGTAGCGTAGGACGAGCGAAGTAAGGTCACCAGTACTTTTGGGGTGACCCCATTCACTGAGACCTTCATACTGCTGCAAATAAATCAGTACGCTGGTTTGGCTGAGCAGAAAGTCAATTCGTACACACAAGCCACTGCCACCCCACTGATCTCGAGCCCCGAACGCAGGACTTTTGTAGTCACCGAAACGACCGTTCGGGAAATCATCCCATGTCGCTGCATTATTCAGCTCCCCTCGGCCAGGATCTGGGTCCAAGGTTTGCTTAAACGTCAGCGCATTTGTTGCTGTGTTTGTTGCTGTGGTGGGATCGATGACCAAATCGGAGGAGTTAGCGAGCTGCACATGAATCATCGGTCCTGGCGCATCCTGAAATTACAATCAGCTACTTGACCTTAACGATAGATTAACGAGACTTGCAGCGATCAATCTATTCTTCATGGTCGGGCTGCCGTCTGCCCACTGCAGTTTCTCTATCACAAGCTGGACACTCTTCTCGAGGTTTAGAGTGCAAAAGTGAATCCCTTTTATTTTTCCTGTGGAGGTAATCTTCCGAATGATATCAACAGCAAGGCCTACACCATAACCCTTGACAAGCTGGTCATCGTGCTGTCCTCTTATTAGCAGGATAATGTGGTTTATAATTGGAGTATTTACACAGATAGGCTCCAGAGCAGCCATGACGGACGGAGGAACCTTGACTCCACATAGCTTGATCAAGCGCAAAAAAGAAGAATATGTTTGAATAGGCATGACGCCAGGTATGATTGGTACAGTGATGCCTGCGACGCGATCAGGAGGACATAAATGACACCATGAGTTGCTACTGACCTTTTGCTCTAACTTTGTCGATCCATTCGAGAAACGGATCTGCGTCATAAAACAGTTGCGTGACGATAAAATCTGCTCCAGCATCAACCTTCTCTTTCAGGATATTCAAACTACCATCTTCATCAATCTCACGGTCTGGGTGACCTTCGGGGTAGGCTATTAAACGTATGTCAGCAAAAAGGAGTTCAAAGCTAAGGGCCCTTGCCTGCAACGCCAATGCAAAAATGGGAGGAAAACTCCGAAGAAGAACGGATATACTTCACCAGGTCAATCCCACAAGTAAATTGAGAGTCGACGGGCGTCCAATGTTCGGTTCCTCGAGATGGATCTTGCATAAAACATCAGTAATATGAAAGATGTCTCAAACGAGGATCGCAGTGCTTACCACCGCGCAGCGCGAGTATATTCTGTATACCCCGCACTTTTGCAGCCTGTTAAGGCAGTGTTTAGTGGTCCAAAAATTCGTGGGAAGCAACTCACCCTGAGAGCATCATCCACCATCCCAGGGACCATATTTGTGCATGTCAAGTGCAAAATGGTGTCAATCCCATAATCTGATTGGGTCAGACCTGCAAGATCAATGCTTCGTTCTCTCGTCGAACCCCCAGCTCCCCATGTGACACTTATCGCAAGGGGGTTTAGAGTTGATAGGCGTGATATACGTGGAATTAGATTCTCGAACCCCTGATATAGACTTTGAAGGATGCACATAATAAGGAAACACCACACGAACCTGGTCAGTCCGTGGGGGGAAGAACTCAAAGGTGTAGAAAGGACGCGACGAGTTGTACGCCGCGATCTTGTCTGAAAGTTTCATTGCATACCCTATCCAAAATATGCCGAGATCAGGTTAGGTTGGTTGTAGAGCCTCGAGGTTGATGACCGTGATGACTCGGAGCCAACTCGGAGCACGTCTTTCAGTTCACCACGTGGCTTACATACATTGGCAGTAATAACAGAGCAAACATGAATAAACACACTGCCATGGCAGAGCTCAACGAGACAGACTTTCACATCCAGAGGTCTTCTGCAAGCACTTGGCAAGCCAATCACCTTGTTTTATCAATATTGTTGTATACGGTTTAGGCGCTAGCCACGATTGTACCCCGCCAATGCCAGACGTTCCATCAACACCCGCAACTGCCGACTTCTCTTCGACGCCTCCAAAACGCACCAAGATCGTCCTCCTTGGTGACCAGAGTGTCGGGAAGACCAGTCTTATCACCAGGTCAGCTACGGTGGACTCTGGGCCAGTCGCATATGCTGACATGGGCGTAGATTCATGTATGATACATTTGACAACACCTACCAGGCCACCATCGGCATTGACTTCCTGAGCAAGACTATGTACTTGGAAGACCGGACGGTGCGGTTACAGTTGTGGGATACCGCTGGACAGGTGCGTGTGACGTGCGGTGTTGGTTGTGTTAGTAGTCATTGACTGATCTGTGTTGCTGCAGGAACGCTTCCGTTCACTAATACCATCGTACATTCGAGATTCGTCCGTCGCTATAGTCGTGTATGATATCACCAGTGAGTAAGTTAAGTCCACATAGTGTGACAGGTATTAAATGCTGGGAAGATCGACAATCCTTCCTTTCAACGTCAAAATGGATAGACGACGTTCGGTCAGAACGGGGGAACGATGTCATTATTGTACTCGTTGGTAACAAGGCCGATCTATCGGAGAAACGGTTTGTCAAGGCGTTTCCTCTCGTCTGTAATATGCCGTCTGACACAACAATCAGCCAAGTCACGATAGAGGAGGCAACTGCAAAATCAACACAAATGAACATTATGTTCATGGAAACGTCAGCAAAAGCTGGACATAACGTAAAGAGCTTATTCAAGAAGATTGCCCTATCGTTACCTGGGATGGAGAAGGAAGGCCAAGCAGACGCTCAGAATACAAGTATGATTCCCGTGCCGTATCGCTGTTTCATGAGTTGACTTTCATTGTAGAAATTGATGTTACGACACAGCAGGCTGCCGCCGTACCAGAGGCATCACAGTGCAATTGCTGATCTAGTATTTCCTATGTGATACGTATTACCCCTCATGATACCTGTATTTGCTTGCCGGTGTTGCAAACAAAGTACGTTCTGCTAACCCCATTCGTCGCATTGCGAATGATTTGTGACACGGATGCAACGAACTTTCTCACTTCCCACCGTAAACCCCTTCAACCACGATTCATCGTATTTCCCGCTCCACGTGGATTAGCATCCTTGAACTCTGCCCACTGTTCGTCTTTCTGCCGTTTCTCTTCCAATTTCATCTCACCAAAGACTGTACCGTCCGTTTCGGAATCCATCGTCAATTGTTCTGACGACGTTAGCTGTTCCTCAGATTGTGGGCTGCTCAGATTAATTAGTGTGTCTAAATAACTGAAATGGTGAGAACTTACCCTCCCCCTGTGAGTATGTTGCCGCGTTCTTGTTCAATTTTGAGGTACTCGTCGATACTCATCGTTGGCAGACGGTGACCAGGTCCGAAGACCTGAGATTGCAGACGTGTGCGATCCGATGCGCCCGCAGGAAGGATAGTAAATGGCCTTAGGGGCTATCACGACGATCAACTTCATTGGGCGGTGGTAATGTGATGTTTTGGTACCTTCCCGCTAGAATCAAGTAATGGTCCGCTATCACCCATGGGAGATTTTGTGTCCAGTTTCCACATGTCATCTTGTTCCTTCAGTTTACTTTTCCTGTCGTCTGAGGGTGGAGCCGGCCTGGGAGGGGGGGCGGTACGCAGGAGTTCGAGCTCCTGATCCATACTCTCGAGTTGAGAGTACGCTTGGGCATAGTTTAATCGTAGTAGTAGTAATACTGCTTCCCGGAGGATTTCGTCAGTCTCTGAATCATCCTCCTCCTCCTCGTCGCTCAGCTGAGGAGTAACGGTTGACGGCAGTAATGACCGAATGAGATCAAAATCACTTTGGTACAGATCTCCAATGGGCATTTGTTTCCGTCGTTTTCGCACAGCTTCGATGCGCGCACGCAAGTCCTTCTCAGCTTTAAACTGCTTGATCTTGACTTCTCGCCGTTTGGCCGCGTCCTTGATGGAAGATGCGCTTTGTGTGTGAAGTGCACGATCCACCTCAGGTACTAAGCAGTAAGTATCCAAATCATGGATAAATGATTTCAGATGGACCTGATCATAGTTAAGACCTTTTGATTGAGTAACTGAAATAGAGTATCCACCTGTGTCTGCTTGAGGACGGTCATGCGCTCATCCCTATC
Source organism: Suillus occidentalis (assembly GCA_016628085.1). Lineage (NCBI taxonomy): Eukaryota > Fungi > Basidiomycota > Agaricomycetes > Boletales > Suillaceae > Suillus > Suillus occidentalis. Next base: position 32,736 of record JABBWB010000288.1, read on the forward strand.
TATTGTCTTCATGCGATTCTGCACCTCAGCCAGAACGTATCGTGCAAACAAGTACACCAGATTCCGGGTGGATATATCCTCAAGAATCTCATTGGAACTGAATAATGAAAGGGCTGAGACGCGTCGGTCCAGCTCTTTAAGATCGGTTACGGCTGATTGGATTAGTTCCTTTGTAGTACTGTAAGATGACGATGGACGACCTGTGGTCCAGAATGAAAGCGCACCTGTGTTTCATCGTCAACAGTGGGCAGATTCGCGGCCTTTGAGGCTGTTGCAAGCGCCTTGGAGAATAGAGTTGGTAATGGAAGTGTGGTCATAGTCAGAGTTTCCTGGGGTCCTCCCAGGACTCTTAACTCTATATATATTGAAAGTGCCTGGGGGTCAACCCGCGTTACATCGCGTCGCGACTCGTACTACTAAGACATTTCCGAAGTCAAGTTTTCAGTTTTTTCGTCTCTTAACTGTATCGGCTTAGCCCTCTGTGCACGCTGTGCATATTTCAACGTAGTCATGAAAAGATTCTCCGTGGCAGAAGAGTCTTCTCCAAAAAGACTTCGCCTAGAGGATAACCTCTCGTTGTTCGATGAAACACGTCGAAAGAATGCAACTGACCTCCTCGACCTCGAGACAGATGAAACCAACAACATCGAAGCTAAAGTCCACATGATCTTTCCTTGTGTCGATCGGCACCACCAGGTGAACGTCGAGATGCACGAACACGGCAAGGTTTACCGCTGTCTTGTTCTCATCTCGTCCAAAGTCGTTGAATTGCTTCCCATTCTATTCGTCATTGACGAAAGAATCTGCATTTCCCTCAAAGGCGCGCAGATTCGGCCAAGGGCACCATCTTCTGCTCCTTGCCATCTACCCGTCGCGCTCGTATTCAAAGAGGGGATCGCAGTCATGCTCATGTCAGGACCCTCAGCAGGGAAGGTATTTAATACTTTTGAAGGTGATTTCTTATGCTGTTGAATATCTATAAAAGCCATTGGTGTTCACACAAATTCCTAATCTAGTAGACTGGTATAGCACCACCGGTGACATTCCCCGCGTCAAGGACGTTGTCCAGCAGCATTGCACAGAAGACGTGGAAATGAGAAATGCAAATGCGCCATCTAAAAGCCCGCATCCGGAAATTATTACTAGTCAGAAGGCGCACGAAGAACCGATGCCTGTTCTTGCGCCTCAACAGCGTCTCAGTTCCTCAGCTGCTAATCTTCCTCAATCTGGTGTGGAGCTACCGGAAAAAGAGCTTACAAAACAGCAGAGGCGCAGGCGTAAAAAGCAAGCACGGAAGTCGGCCGCTCTTGAGATCAGACCGGAATCAGGCGGACATGAAACGACGGTCCCTCAAGCCGAGGCAGTTGCTCCACGAGCACCATCATCGCCCCCTACTGCTGTGCGGTCACTACCGCAAGTACCCTCCAGCGAGTGCACAAGCTCAAGCTCTGAACAGACTAGTTCACCATCACCCAACAGTGCAATCCCAATTTCCTCCTTGCATGATCGTGCAAGTAATTGTGGATCACTGGCCATGAAGGCTGAGATGACTACGGCAGAGGTGAATTTCGTGTCTTCAGAGAAGTCCACCACGAGTTCATTCGAACATTATTTTTAGGCAGTTGGCTGCATGCCAATCAGGAAGGTTGAGATGAGAAAGGATCCATTCAGTATCATAGGTGTAGTCACGTCAACCAAACCTATAACACAAACGCGCTCAAACGGTAGGATCTTTGCCGTCAGTATTTATTATTGGCTCATCGTTTACCGTCGTAACAGAGTGGAGTCGTAATTTCGCCATTGCCGACCCGTCCTGCATGGAAGAGGGTGTGGTGACTTACAATCTCAAGGTCAATTGCTTCCAGAAGAAGCGCATAGAGTGGCTCCCCCAGGCTGGATTTGGAGATATAGTCATCTTTCGGGATCTGAAGGTATCTAGCAGTCCCTCGTGCCACTTTGCACTCACTCACCCACATTTTCCCAGACTTCCGTCTGGGCTGGAGGTTTCAATGCTGTAGGGTATGGCGATACGCTGCGCTGGGTGACCTATGACACCCAAACCCGGCGTTTCCGTGATCCTGACAGAGTTGACGCCTCGCATTCCGAGAAATTACCATACTACGAGCCAAATATACAAGGAAAAGAAGCGGAGTACTGTGCTAAGCTTGCCGACTGGTGGCAAGTCTTACAGGGGGAACAACATGGTGGTACAACCGTGCAATGCACACCATATCCTTCGCGAGAGCATCACCTCATCTCTGAGGTCACTGAGGACACTTCTCCTGAAGGTTATTTCGATTGTACGGTCGAGGTGAGCTTACAGGTGACTGGTCGTAAATGTGAAGCTAACGAAAGCCTAGATTCTGCATATATATGAAAACACCAATGGGCCCCACACCGTGTATGTGACTGACTACACCATAAACCCTGATGCCAACCCGCCACAAGCACGGTGGTGTTCTCCGGAACTGTCTCCGTATGTTTTCAAAATGGAGATGTGGGATAGCGCCAAGCTTCTCGCAAAGTCGATGCAACCCGGAGAGTTCTGGTGTCTCCCAAACACACGCGTGAGGACAGACACCTACCATCATCTTCACGGTAAATTGGTGGTGACACAGAAGTCAAAAAAGCTTGACGAGGTCGCAAATGGCGAGAACTTGCATTTCCGTGCATTGCTAGAGTAAGTGGTGCTGTTGGCTGGACAAAAGCATCGCTCATCACATGTTCTCCAGGCGGAAAAAGACATTTGAGCAGGGAGGAGCATCCAGTCTCTTCTGCGCAGTTTGACACCAAGTTGATCGAAGCTGTTGACGGGGAGGTGGGGTTCTTCCACTGCACGGTTGAGGTGGGTCGGATTAAGACTTCATGTTTCACTTCATCACATGCTCTACAGGGTCTTCATGTCGACCTTGCCTCTGCGGAAGGGCCAGTTTTTTATGTCACAGATTACACGTTTAATCACAACCTCCTCAACCCGAGGGAGCAAGTGCCCTGGGCCCTTGGCCTCGACCGCCGGATTGTCAAGATTGTCTTGGAGGACGGGCAGAAAGAGAGGGCACGTGACCTTCAGCCAGGCGCTATGTATAGAATCAGGAATCTGCGCTTGATCAAGAGGGCAGGTGTGAAGGGTGCCTTCGGGCGTCTAGGGGGTGATGAGCGACTGATCATTGCAGTCAACGACCACATGAAGAATGACGTACAGGCTCTCATACAGTATGTGCTGGTGGGACTATTGAATCTTGTTTCATGTCGCTGACACTCCTTCAATAGACACAAGGAGAAGTGGAAGTTAACAATGCATGACACATACCTGAAGTAGATGGACATGCCAGTAGTTGCCCAGAAGATGTGTTTAACCGCCGAGAGCTGGCTCGCGAATGATAATCGATGGTATGGAATTCTACTTCACTTTCAATTGCTCTCCTTATACAAACGGACTCCCCGATCGAGCTCATAGAATACGTGTAAATCCGTCGATAATCTGTATTATAGTGCAGCTAATTGTTTCATATACTCAAGCAACCTGTAACATGAGTTATTTCTCAGTCTTCGACCGAATTATGTTATTGACAGCCTCATTCAATGATCACGCACTCCAGTGTCCTGTCAAGAGGTGACCGCCCTCGGTCGCTTCAAAGCCAGACATACAGCGCGTGAATAATCCCCGCGGCCTAGAGCATCTGGTATCTGTAAGGGATGAGGCAAGGTATCAATGAACAAGATAAAGTGATACTCAATTTTACACGATCTGATGAAGTATCTGACCCACTAATCTCAGTGCTTGCTTGCGCAAAATTTCCTGACCCTATACCTAGTGAATACTACTGAACGGATGACCGCCGAACAGGACAACCTCATAGTAGGTTTGATTCACGGGAGGGATAACCTCTTCATTATGTCATTGAGCAATCGATTTCACGACACCCCAGCGTCTTTAAATCGACACTTGATCCGTCTGCCTACGTACGCTTTTTGAGACGTCGAGGAGTTCTGCACATTGGAATCACTGTACTCACTGCGGAGCACCGTTGGTGCCGACTGGACCAAGAACAAAACTGTACCAAGCCAGTGTGTCGATCACCATACCATGGAGCAGCCGATGGGAGATGAAGAGGTAAGAAGGGCAACAGCGGGGTAAGTGGCAGAGCGATCAACGTGGATATTAGGCAGAACATGTACAGGACAAGATCTCGAAGCAAGGACACCGAAAAATGCGCGTGTTTATTTGGATTAATGACGAACATCAGTACATTCATGAGACGCACTGCGGCACAACAGATAAAAAGTCAGAAGCGAGTCCAGAGTCCAGCGTGTCAGAGAATCATGAGTGCATGATGTCACTGACTCATTTGCAGGTGCGCTAGTATCACCACAGCAGGCATGGGCGTAGTAGTATCAGTGACAGGAGATTACTATGCATGAAATAAAAACGTCAAGAAAATGTTCACATGGCAAAGGCTTCTCAGTACTCCTCAGCCTACATACCTTGTCGACGAGCAGAGAATGGTATGATGTGAACTTTTGAAGATGTAATGGGTGAGAAATTTGGAAATCAGTGGGGAAGCCTTCACGCAGAATCTAGTATCATCTTTCTGTCAAAGGCGAGGGCAGGATGTTGAAAGGAATTGACAAATATATACAAACATTGCATATTAGGGGTGTTCGGGGGTCAATCCGCGTTCCATGAGTCGCGCCTTACATGTCATTTTGCAATTCCAGTCTCTCAACTTCATTGACTTAACAGGCATCCTTTGCGCGCACGCTGTGCATGCTCCAGGTCATGAAAAGAATATCTGTCGAAGAAGGATCTACTTCAAAAAGACCTCGTCTGGAGGACAATTTGAAGTTCAACAACCTCATGCTTTTTGATGAAACACGTCGAAAGAATGCAACTGACCTCCTCGATCCCGTAACAGATGAAACTGGCAATATCGAGGCCAAAGTTCACATGATTTTTCCTTGCGTCGGTAAAGCACGCCAGGTGAATGTCGAGATGCATGAACACGGTGACACTTACCGCTTTCTCGTTCTCATTTCGGCCCAAGTCGACAAATTGCTTCCCATCCCGTTCACCGTTAACGACAGAATCTGCCTTTCTCTTAAGGGCGCGCAGATTCGGCCAAGGGCACAATCTTCTGCTCCTTTTTATCTACCCGTCGCGCTCGTATTCAAAGATGGAATTGCAGTCACGCTCATGTCAGGGCCCTCAGCAGGGAAGGTGTTCAGTACTTGGGAAGGTGATTTCTTATGCTGTTTAATGTACATAGAAGTTATTGGTGTTGACGCAACCTTCCTAATGTAGCAGACTCGTATAGCTCTACCGGTGAAATTCCCCGCGTTCATGAAGTTGTCCGGCAGCATTGCACAGAAGACGTGGAGATGCAAAATACAAACACCCCATCTAATAACCCGCATCCAGAAATCGTTACTAGTCGAAAGGCGCGAGAAGAACCAATGCCTGTTCTTGCGTCTCGTCAGCATATCGATTCGCCAGCTACTAATCTTCCACAATGTGATGCGCAGTCGCCGGATAAGGAACTTTCAAAAAAGGAGATGCGCAAGCAGAAAAAGCAAGCACTGAAGTCAGCCGCTCTTGAGGCCAAATGTGAATCAGGCGGGCATCAGATAGCGGCACCCCAAGCAGGGGCGATTGCTTCACGAACACCATCGGCCCCCACGGATGTGCGGTCAATACCACAAGTACCCTCCAGCGAGCGCGTAAACTCTGGTTCTGAACGTACCAGTTCGTCGTCGTCCAACAGGGTAATCTCAATGGCGGTGACCGTGCCCTCATCGCCTTCTGCAAACGATTCTGCGCGCAATCATGGACCGCTGGTCATGAAGGCTGGGATGACTACGCAAGGGGTGAGTTTGTGTCTTATGAGAGGTTCACCACGAGTTCACTCGAAATCTGTCTCTAGGGAGATAAGTTTTTACCGATCAGGAAGATTGAATCGGAACCGGGATTCTTCAATGTCATTGGTGTAGTTACGTCAACCAAGCCTCCAACACAAACACGCTCACAGGGTAGGATTTTTGCTGTCAGTGTTGGTTCATTGTTTATCGTCGTAACAGATTGGTGCCGGATTTTCTCCATTGTCGACCCGTCCTGCATAGAAGACGGTGTAGATGTCGTGACTTATAATTTCACAATCAATTGCTTCCAGAAGAAGCACGCGGAGTGGCTCCCTCAGGCTGAAATTGGCGATATAGTCCTCTTTCGGAGGCTGAAGGTATTCATTAAGCATTGATACTACTGAACACTCACTCATGATATTTCCACACAGACCTCCGCGTTCCGTGGCTGTATCAATGGCATAGGGTATTGGGATAAGTTGCGCTGGGCCACCTATGATACGCAAGCTCGGCGTTTCCGTGATCCTGACAGAAACGATGCCCCACATTCCGAGACCACAGACCAAGGATTTGGGTATTCATACTCACCCTACTACGAGCCAAGTGAGCAAGGCACAGAAGCAGAGTACTGTGCTAAGCTTGCCGACTGGTGGCAAGCCTTACATGCGAAGGAACATGGTATCACAACTGTGCAGTGTGCCGCACGCGCTTCACGAGAGCATCATCTCATCTCTGAGGTCAATCCGGACACTTCTCCTCAAGGTTATTTCGATTGCACCGTCGAAGTGAGTCTACAGATGACTCCTTGTAAATATGAAGGTGACGAATGTCTAGATTTTGCACAGCTATGAAAACACTGGTGGACCCCATACCGTGTATGTGACTGACTACACGATAAACCCTGATACCAGCCCGCCACAAGCAAGCTGGTGCTCGCCGGAACTGTCTCCGTACGTTTTTAAAATGGAGATGTGGGATGGCGCGAAGCTCCTCGCAAAGACAATGCAACCTGGAGAGTTCTGGCACCTCTCAAACGCACGCGTGTTGCCAGACTCTTATGTTCATTTTCACGGCAAATTGGTGGAAACGAAGAATTCAAAAAAGCTTGATGAAGTCACAAATGGCGAGAACTTGCATTTCCGTGCATTGTTAGAGTGAGTGATGCTGTTGGCTTGACACAAATCTCACTCATCGCGTGTTCTTCAGGCGGAAAAAGAAGTTTGAGCAGGGGGTAGGGGCGTCCGGCTCTTCTGCACGGTTTGACACCAAGTTGATCGAAGATGTTGACGGAGAGGTGGGGTTCTTCCATTGCACGGTTGAGGTGGGTCGAAAAGAGACTTCATCTTTCACTTCATAACACATTCCACAGCTTCTTCATGTTGATCTTACTTCTGCGCAAGAGCCAGCTGTTTACGTCACAGATTATACATTCAATCCAGATCTCTTCAACCCAGCTGAATCAGTTCCCTGGGGCCTTGGCCTCGACCGCCGGATCGTCAAGATTGTCTTGGAGGGTGGACAGAAAGTGAGGGTTCGCGACCTTCAACCAGGTGCGATGTATAGAATCAAGAATCTGCGCTTGATCAAGAGGACAGGCGTGAAGGGTGCCTTCGGGCGTCTAGGCGGCGATGAGCGACTCATCATTGTTGCCAATGATCGTGAGAAGGAGGAAATACAAGCTCTTCTACAGTACGTGTTGGCGGGATTGTTGTGATTTCGCTGGTCGCTGACACTCCCGCAACAGACGCAAGGATAAGTGGAAATTAGAAATGAAACGAGACGGGGTGTCTATCGAACCAGCTGTCAATTTCTCTGCAAAATCACGCCCTCCTACTCCTGAGACATCAGAGGATGTCACTCTGAAGCAAGTTATCGCCAGCACCGTCTTTCCGAACAAATTTAGCGTTATTGCGCGGGTGACTGATTGCTATCCCTTTGAACTGAATCAAGCCACGTACCTGCGGTGCATGAAGTGCGAGACCATGTCAGCTCAAGCCAATTCTTTCCCTAAGCGACGCTAATGTGTTTTATAGCTTAAAGCGGCACTGGAAACGCTGTGTTGACTGCGACGATATGCTCGATACGCATTGCAAATGGTTCTACAATCTACTTCTCCAATTGGAAGATGATGAAGGAAACAACATCATGGTTTCTGCCTGTAACGAAGGAGTAAGTTTATTGCCTCATTTCGTACATCCTGCCAGGTTCTGAGCAGAAGTAAAGTGTAAACTTCTGTCCGGATTGCCCGCTACCGACTTGGAAACAGATCAAGATGCTTTCGATCGATTCGTAGCTCACCTACAACCCGTGATTGGTAATATCAAGCAAGTGCGTGACGAACAACATTCGAATCAAGTCGTTTCCCCGAAGATGCGTTTTACCATCGAGAGCTGGATCGGGAAAAATGATCGATGGTATGGGCTTTTGGATTATACTCCACTTTGATTTTTCCTTGGACAAATGGATTTAATTTTCCCTCCCCGATTGAATATGTGTAATAGTCCATAATCTGTATCATGTATAGTGCACCTAATGTTTCTACATACTCAAATATCTTGTAATGCGTTGAATTCAACTCTCGGTATATCTGCTCTGTGCATTTTGTAGCAGGAGATTGCCTCGATGGGACGACACGACACCCCTAGCTTTTAGAATTCGTTCGAGTTCATTGGTTTTCGCCGTCGTGAAAAGATTCTTAAACCTTGCTGGTATGAAGTTCGAATGAGATATGAAGGTCTGTGTTTCACGAGGACACTTCAGTTGTGAAAACGGAAGAGAGATACGCATGCGTTTCGACAGCACGTTACGCTAGATGCGAGTAAATACTTATTCGATGCGATTTGCTCTTGACGAACGGCTAATAATTGGGTACATCATGTAAGTTTTTCTGATCTTTCAACAGTCAAGACTCTCTGATAACGGCACAGAATGGACTGACTCAGAGATGACCTACAGAGCTTTTGAAAATTGACCTCGATGGTCCTCTCGCAGTAGCTTGAATTCTGGATAGTTGAATAATATATATCGCAAGAAGAATTGAATACTTGTAGCAGATAACGCTGCCAGGCTTACTTTTCAATCACTGCGCCAAATTTCTTCAACAGCTCGTCTCTCGAATTCGCCACCCTTGTCCCAAGTGCCTTCAAATCATTCTGCATCTCATCTAAATCATTACAAGTGACCACCACCTTCTGCACCTGCTCCGAAATGCCGCCTAGCACCGCAACGATTGTGTCCTCAAGTTTCTTCAAGCCATCGTTGCTGACATCATCCAGGCTCGACAACATCTTGTTCGTAAAAGCGATGAGAAGAGGGACCGCGTCAGGGCACTCGTCGAGTATTCGTGGATACCAGGCTTGTTTGGCGAGTAGCGCCTGGTTGTCCGGGCACGCTTCAAACCAGCCGTCCCACTCCGGCCAGACAAAATCGTCAGCGGCGCAGGCAATGCGGGCGAATATCAAGACTAGTCGCAGCGAGAGTTCCTTGTAGTCTTCCTCACTCTGAGGTGGCGTATGAAGAGCTTTGGATATGGAAATACAGCGCTGCATGTGGTCGTACCTGCCTTGGCGAAGTTGGGAGAGCAAATACTGATTCTTTGCAAGGGCAAATAGTATTTCCAGATAATGGAGGTCGCGCTCTGGATGAATGAATCGATCTGGTGACGTATCACCTGGTGTGATGATATCGCCTAGGATATTTCCGAAAGTCGCAGAATACAAGGCTGGGAGGAGCTTATCGCGGACATCATTCGTGATATTCGCCAATGGCTCTCTGATGATGTAGGCTATCTTCAGCCCAACGTGTCTGAGAAGTGGGGATTCTGTCTTCTCCATTGCGAATATGATGTGAGGCACCACCGCAGTCGCTGTCTCGGGAGTGAAAATGGCTTCGTCAGCGGAAAGCATCAGCAACGCATATGCAGGTGCAATGCTATTTCGAAATTCGGCGTCCAGCCACCTGCGGAGGGGACGACGGTTCCAAGAAACATGGGAGAGCTGCACGGTGGGCTGGAGATGAACCTGACTGAGGTAGTCTAGTAGCACATAGGCGGCTACATCTGTTTTCCATGGCGTAGCCGGACCCCAGATCATTCCAGAGTACGCGACACTGGTTTTGAAGAGGTCGTCCATTGCACAGCACGCACCAAGGCAAAATGCTAGGCTTGATAGTTCTCTGTCACTTTTAGGTACGGTGGCTTGGAAGACACTATTGCACCATGTTTTCACCCTGCTGTGTTCAAAATGACCACTGGATTCCGTCTCGCTGGCAAGACGCGCAAAAGGCTCCAATATGGCTGTAAAATGCGGGCCTTTCCATGTTCTCACCCTGCAGTGCTCAAAATGACTTCTGAATTCCATTTCGGTGGCAAGGCGCGCCAAAGGCTCCAGTATGGCTGTAAAATGCGAAACCTCCGTTGTGAGAAAAGTACGTGTCCGTGGTGATCTTGAGAAAATGGACAGAGGAAGACGCGAAAATATGGCGGAGGGTGTCAACTCGGGATATTGTAGAGTGGGAATGGACTCGTATTTGATTGCAGCTGTGATATCTGGACGTAGCAGAAGGGCGATGACACGGGGAAGGATCGTTTCAATCTTGTCACTAAATCCATTTGATGATCAGCCTTTACAACACACCGAGCATGCCATTCTGCGTACCTGTTGTCTGTGATTTTGATTTCCTTGAGATCAATCGTCTGGCAATCAAGGATGGCAATCATGACATAAAGACATGTTGCAATAGTTTTGCGGGAAGGAAGAGGACGCGGCCGATTGATGGGCAATAGTCTGCGGATAATATAGATCGCCAGAGGTTGCAGAAACAAATGACGACGATGGTTTTCTCTCTTCAAATACCATGGCAGTGGCGCTCCACAAAAACCATGTAGGAGAGGATGCAAGAACCATTCCAAAGTATCGTCGGGTACATCGTCGAGAATGATTTGTTTGTTCCTAAGCGCCTCGATTATGTCCATTCCTTTGGGAATGGTAGTGTGCCACGAGGCACCGTCGATGATGTCGAACCACTGCTGAAGCACAGTCAGCACGAAGTGCAGCGGCTTTGTGTCCTGACCATGTTGCGCATGCGCGCAGAACAATGTTTTTGTGTTCTGACTCCATTGCGCATCCAAAAGCGTTGCTACTTCCTCATCTGTAACACGGCTAAAGATGGTCGAAAACCGATTCTTGCTGGTGTAGCCAGTGAAATACAGAGAAGTCAATGCTTTCGCATATGTCAAGACCGGAAGCGGTGGAGAGGGACGATTGAGCCCGTCCTGAACTAGCCTGAAGAGTTTTCCCCAAGCCGTCCATGGACTGATACCATGGGTGGGAAAGGTGACATCAGGAATCCTTTTCGCGGCGGCGAATACGGTGTCGGGATCGAGAGATGTATGGAAGAGCCAGAACACATAGCGTGATGCATCGATAACTGACTGGTCATCAAGAGGTGATAGGGAAACAAATAGGCCAAAAAGACTAAACAGTAGACGGAGTGGGATATACATCAGCAACCAGACGAGATTTGCCACACATCGGAGTGCAATAGAACGCCACCCAGTTTTCTCGTTGTCAACTCGTATACGAATGGTGTTGGATGACCAGTTGATTGGACGCAAGAGGTAGATCACTATGAACGATTGAATCGCGCGCAAAATACGGTGTACGATTGCAGAGGCCGGTGTTGTGAAGGGGCAGCTAATGAAAAGGGAGCTGCTGATTGAGGCTACGGCATAGAACAAGGCGCCAGAACACGCTGTTCCAATGACAACAGCAGCTACCGTGCGTTGTTGGGTCCACAGATATCCCCCCAAGCCCGTGCCAAAGAGCAGTAGGGAAAGCTGCAGTAATACCGGTATGGCACGAAGGACGGTTTCAAAGTGCCAATCTTCTAGCCCGTTGACTTTCAATTGTCGTCTGATGCGACGAGTTTCACGAGGTCCTCGTGTGTTGTCGCGGTAGTCCCTCAGCCATTGCTTGCCCAAGACGGCTCCAAGAGCAGATAGAAGGCTGGTGGAGAGACTAGCGTACAGGAGGGCCTGAGTCCAAATAGTAACCCAAAGTGGACCATCCCACGAGGGAACGCTTAGGACTTGGCCTGGGAACGTGGTACTATTGAGTTGATGGTATATCATCATCAACAAGGCATTTGTCGTGTCGCTGGGAGCGGGGCTTAGGTTAGGGAGCATCGTCCCTACGAAAGTGGTACTGACGGCCGAAAAAAGACCTGCCTGACAGATATGCTCAGTCAACAGACGGAGACACACTGTATGGGGCCAGCAGAGCTTACAAAAATTAGACCATTGTCCAGATCCGAGGCATATTTGTCAACGAATTTTTTGTCAAACTCTTCTGCTTCCTGATCGTATACATCCCAGAAGCCATTCCAATCATCCGATGGAAGTGGTTTCTTGGCAATGGTCGACTCCTTTAGCACATCGAGAATTTGATGCAACAACTGAGCTTGAGAGCTGTATAGCACGCATTAGACTTCAAAAATGTAGTGGAAGATGAAGGACGTACGGTTCTGTCTGCCCTTGAGCAGGATTCATCAGATTGCTTGATTCTATTCCTTAGTGAAGTGGAGACGGGGACGCGAACACTAAAAGCGCCAGCCAGCGGAACTTGTGAGCGATGCTGACATCGCTGAGCGCCTTTTTTCGTATCGCTCAAGGACGGCAGGCTGGCGCCTGCGACAACATTCAACTTGCGGGCAAGTTCATGGAATAGCCGCACCACTAACTTGAAGACACTCCCGACACCCACTTCCGTGAGAGAGAGTTTTTGTCAGGGAATAATCTCACGACTCAACTTCAAGCTCAAGAATTAACCACTGGCAAGAGTAGACTGAGGCTGTGTAATTGTGAGTAAAAATTGAACGTGTCTAGCGTCTAGACGTCACGGTGGATTTAGCAACGACATCGGAGATGCAATTCGAGTGTGCATCTGCTCCCTACTAAACGACCCTGCTGACTGAGATGCCGAACAAGATTGGATGGCAGCTGCTACAGACCTTGGAGCATCGTCTCAAGTGCCCACTGTCCCGCCAACTCGGCAGGAAGCACTTCATACTGAAACAATGCTCAAGGGTCATGAAAGCTATACACAGTGCGTAGCTTTCATCCCTGGCAATCATCGATGCATCTTCTAGTTACTTGCTCTGGCGACAACAATCTTTAGGTGTAGGGTATGGAGAAGGGGAAATAAGTGGGACATCCCTTGTTGGATCACAATTATAAAGTCCGAACTGTTGCAATGTCTCTAGATGGACGATGGATTGTGAGTGGAGCATCAAACATTTGTGGGAAGTTGGGACAAAGAAGAGAGTGCCTGTCTTCTTGCTCAAGAGCCACGAACTTGTTGTCTGGAGCGTTGTATTTGCATCAGACAGCGAGACATTTCCAAGTGCATCATGGGTCAAAATAGTATGTGCATGAAAGTGGAGAGGAGCTGCTGAAAACAGAACAGCGGGCATGGCGAATCCCCTTCGCTCCAGATGGTCTTCGTCTCGTCAGCGCAAAACCCAAAGATGTCCGAATCTCAGATGCTGCTACTAGTGGCGACATCATGAAACGGTTTGACGCGCACGAAAATCATAAGTTATGTCTCCCAATGGCAACAAATTTGCCACCAATCATATAACAAGCCAATATCTGAATCCTTTGGCGAGCTACTCGAGCACGCCAATGTGGTCTGGGGTGTAGCCTTTCCAGAGAACAACCAGCCCATCACGACTGGCTGTTGGGACAATCTTATTCGTACATGGACGGTTCCTCAGAGCAAATCAGAGAAGGAGTCTTAGCGGGCAAGGGTGGTGGACTTTCCCTAGACTCACTACACGCAACTCTAACTTTCACCCCTTGGCGCTCTGACTGACCCAAATACAGCAAAATCAAATCCGTTTCAAAAGCAAGCAAAGAAAACATGGGTTGAAGTGTTGGCTGTGGGATCTGGAGTGATTTGTTAGCAAGACCGGGGAACACGAAGAGAAGACTCAGAAGATGCACGAGCAATAAAAGACGGCACGTAAAATCCCAAGATGTGACAAACGCACATTACTTTGCGCGCCAGACTGTCAGTGCAGTGCAGCTGCATAGTACGCGACGGCCCACGTCAGAATCCGAGAAAAGCCTAGAAAAGCACGTCCGACCGTCTGCCCGCTAGACTTCTTTCTGAAGTGATCATTGCATGAATTTAGAAGCACTTATTCGATGCACTTTTGCTGCCAACGAACGACTGTGATGTAGAGCTGCGGTACATAGTAGGTTGTATTTGAAGGAGGACGTAAGACTCGGACTCGAGCGCTCAGCGCGCGTAAGTTTTGTATCACGTGACTGACGCGTCTTGTTCGTCGCGTCACGGTGCGTTCGAGCAAACCTCTGTATTTATCATCCAACTTGTTATACCAGAAAGGCTTTACAACTCTGTATCCATCCACTGTTGATATATTGATAGTCCGGATCAATCACTCTTTTCAAACCATTTTTACAACACGTCTAATATGCTTGCCTTGGTCACCACGACAGCCCTCGTGCTGGCTTCTCCTGTCACACTGAAGAATCCTCCGTCTTTGCTCCCGATAAGCCAGCATCTTTCATCTCAATATTTAGCATCAGCATGGTCCCCTGATAACTCATCTCTCTATCTCGCCTCTCCCCTTAGCATCGATCGCTTCATAATCTCACAAAGCCGACTGGACGAGACCATATATGTGCAGTCCAAGGAGGATGGAGAGATAAACGCCATGGCCGTAACTCCGTCAGGAAATGTAGTACTGGGCGCCGGGAGGAAGGTGATTGTACTGGAATATGTAGCAGGATCAGCAAAAGTGCTGAAAACATACGAAACTCATGGATCAGCGATTACTGCACTGGCTGTGTCAAACGACAGCACACTCATTGCTTCCGCCTCTTTCAAAGGCGTGCATATTTACGATGCACTCGTTCCTGCCAGACAGCTCTCTCTGCCCCCTCCCAACAGGTGCTCCAAAGTCTGCGAGCACCATAACATTCCATCCTCATGTCCGAACCCGCCTACTTCTTAGTCTCGGCTGCGATATACTGGTTTACGATGTGGACAAGCCCTCCGCGCCCGTGAAACCTATTAGCATCGGACGAGACGTAGTAGGCATCGCTTGCAGCCCGTTTAGCAAGACGCTGGTTGCTGTTGCAAGCACAGGTGATGTCGGTCTTGTTGATTTGGATAAGGATAAGAGGTACGTATACAAGTATTTCATTTCATTACGCACTAACTCCCTAGGCATAGGTTATTCAAGACGGTCCTGTCCCCGCAGCTCATCACCTCGATCACATTTTCACCCGAGGGCGCAGCTATCTACCTCGGAGTGCGGGATGGGCTGAGGATTCTTAATCTCAGAGAACTGGACAAGGAGATGAAGGGAGTTTCCGTGGGCGAGGCTGGACAAGGAGTAGTATGTCTCGCTGTTCAGGTACGCGTCTTTAGCACACCATTCACTAGCATTCCTACTCTGACGAGAAAAGCAGAAAAGACTGAAAGCTTCTGTGTCTGCTGTCAAACTGAGTTTTTCAAATCCATCATTAGCCTCCTCTCCTGCACGCGCTCGCGCCAAAGCAGCCTCAAACACTCGTTCTCCCCTCCGACCTGTGATAACTGCAGTACCGAGAAAGAATAGGATATCATCAATCAAGTCATCTATTGCTGGGACACCTACGAAACCAGATGCTCTAGAGACCAGTACGCCAACTAGGCGTATCTCAAACCTGGGTGCTTTCTCGCCATCGAGGAACCCTATATCACCGCGCAGTAGCAGAGGCACCGACAATTCAGGTTGGTTACTTTTTATGCAGTACACATGTAAAGAAAGCTAACATGCGTCTCAAAACTAGCAACTGGCGTGCTACGCACTAGAGTGTCCACATCGCGGGAAAACATCTTTGATGATACAAGTGACACCCCAATGCGATCTAATACACGGGTCACATCTTCCCAAAAATCAGGGGCATTGGGTATTCATGCTCACCCTGGCGAGTCGATCTCCGCTAGACTGGCTTCATTGCGCACAGATAAAATGAGGGAGACGAGGGTTGCTTCCGGATCGTCTGCTCGCTCTGAGATTACAAGGACGTCGTCGAACTTAAGTGCTGGCACGAAAACCAAAGGGTCCTCGTTAAAGCGTGCCCCATCGACAATATCGATCTCTTCATCGAAGACAAGGGACAGCGCTCGCTCAAAGACACCTACTGATGATGCACGCACAGATCTCTCGTCTCCGGATTTTCCGATAGACCCCGTAACCCTCGTGTCCGACACGAAGAGACAGCCAGCAGGGATCGCTGTTGAAGCCAAGAAACCAAGGGTAGGACCAAGTGCGGGAAGACCGAGGACAGAGACGGGGAGTACAGGCATCGGCGTCATTGGTACTGGAAAGTCTAGGGGAAGCAAGTACAAAGGAAAAGAGGAGGTCAATATAAATGCGGACAAAGCTGGCAAGTGTGAGGAGTTGGACGCCGTGGAAGAGGATGAAGAAGAGGTGCAAAAAGCCCATGAGCGTGAGCTCTCGATGCAAATTTCCCCTCGTGGCTCTGCGGCACACACCTGGGTTCCACCATCGCTCCGGCAAAATTCCGGCACCTTCCCTATGCAATCTGGCGCAAGCGGTGCGTACGAGCTCTTCCGGGGCCTCATTGCGGATATGCAGGCCAAGAACCACGCAGACATGAAAGCGCTACACGTTGACATGCTGCGAATGGGGCGCGGGCTTCGCCAGGAGATGGAGGAGTGGGGTGGGGAGGTGAAGAAGTTGAGAGAGGAGAATGAAAGGTTGCGGGAAGAAAATGATCGGCTGAGGAGAGGGTACTGAGTGTCCCTCAGGTTATTTTGGGGGAGATGGGGCCGATGTATTAGTGCGATATGGTCTTTACCCTTTGCAATGCAGTAGTGTAGCCAGTAGAATGTTGTATGATTCTTTCTGATGCTTCGCTTCTCTCCAATCCATTGAATCATTTGGTACGCTCCAATCGGGTTCTGTATATCTCTGAGAGGAATCAATTGATTGTATGATGCGCCGTACGATCCAGCGCATGGAGAAGTTGACATGTTACCCTGCTGAGTCAAGGGAATAATATTAAGGAACATGTGGCTCTGGTGAACTTCGCGTTGCGGGAGGACTAGGTTGTGGCCTCCAACTTGCGAGTCAAACACCTGGCTTGAGTCATAAATTATAATGGATGTTGCAGATTCATAGTAACGGGGGAATGGATGCCAAGCTGAATATTTGATGCATTCCAGCTGGTAGCAGTGAAGGAAGTAGAACGCAGCAATCGACGTCAACGTGCTTGGAAAAATATTGCTTGGAGCCCGTAAACATAGTCATGGTACAAGTACAGAGTCGACGTCCAGACGTCTTCCTAACTAAGGCATATGAAACACACGTGATCGCGATACGAGGCATGGACACGCTCAAGACACGCTCACATTAACTCACATCAAGATCAACTCCGACAATGAGCCCAAGTTCGCCGAGAGCGGCCTCGGTCAGTACGCTCATATTTTCTGGTGGTGAAGTCGAAAGCGGCTACCCATTTGAAACCCAAATATGCGAAAGCGAGCGCATGGCAGACCTCTCCAACATGAGCTATCAGGAGACAGGAAATGCATCTGACACAAAAGTCAATATATATGTCCAACTTTTTGAAGGTGTGTGGTGTATTCAAGATTGCATTATTCAAGCACGTTTAATGACGCATACACTCAGACATGCTCAGGACTTTGGTAGACACCGAGGGACACTTATTCGACATTTCAGAACTCGATTACGTTCAAAGATACGACAGACTTTCGCGTATGTTTACTTTTATCATTTTATCAGGAAACTCAGTCATGTATAGCAAGCGCAAAGTTTCTTATGACAAAGCTTCTTCTGCGAAAATTCAATGCATGGCATCGTCTGGACTCACTCAAATATGAAGCTGAAATAGGTAGCAAAGAAGGGCTCATTCAAGCTATCGATGAGATATGCTTTATACCAGGTCAAGTAAAGGCGGATGTTATGGATGAAGGGGCCTCCAAGATGAACGTAGAGGAGAGGGACATAATAGACCTCACAGATGATGTCTACCCACCACCTTCCCTGCCCTCACGCATTTTACCACCTCGAGAAGTACCTGCACCGCACTTACATCAACCTGCACCACCCGCGTCATCCGCTATCAAGACTGAGGAAGTTCCAATACTTTTCAATGCAACGTTCTCTGCTACAAATGCCATTGCTGGGCCCTCTTCTATAAAACTCGAAGACCTTCCTATAGTTGACACCAAGCTTATGAATTTTGTTGACACAATTCCAGAGCCCGCAGGTATCCTAGCAGAAGATGAGTCTCAAATGGACCTTTCTGCCCTCCTTGAGTGCCTTAAAGTCGACGAACTACGGTGCATCGCGAAGCAGATGCGGGTCAAAGCTAGTTCGAAAGTGCGTCCTCGTAGTCCCCATCACATCCAGTCCTGATTTTCTTGAGTCTCCGCTCATACAGTCCGAAATGATTTACGCTCTTCTAAGAAGTTCTTGTACTCAGTCAACACTAGTATCATCATTTGCCTGTGCTTCGTCATCGTCGTCTAAGATTCGATCGACATCCAACATTTCTACAGCGTTCACATCATCAACAGCCATTTTCCGACAAACTACTCTCCCTTTCGGTCGCGAGACAGCCCAGAAACGACTGCGCGATATTGTACTCGGTACACTTGGCAAGTGTGTGCGTGTACATGAGAGCTTTCACCGTTTCGTGCGGCGGGCAAATATAATTTATTTCAGGCTGTACGTCTCCTTTTCTGCCTCTGCGCTTTCTTGGGCCCTTTTTCTACACTAGAATCTAACTCATAAATAATATAGGACTCAATCTTCCCAGGGTCTTCTCCTGCCCGCCTTGCTCTCGCGGTTTAAGAAGCGTTCTTATGTAAACGTAGCCTCCACACGCACGAAAGATATCTGGCCTACACGCGATGCCCTTCTCGCCTATGAGCAAGCGCTTGAACAAGAAGAAATTGTAGATGCCATGTTCGCCGGGAACTTTGCAGCAGTGGGAGCCGAGAGAGAATTCAAGACTCCAGTCGCAGATGGACTTCGATTCAAGACGCCAGTGACCCCAAGTACTGCACCTGGGGCGCCGCAGACACCGATTTCTATGAAGACTGTGTGCACCCCTGTGTCAAACACCTTTGCAACGCCTGCTTCAAATGGCAAGGGCAAGCCGCAGCCCAGATCTGGCGTGCCTGCCAAGACTGAGAAATCAGACTCTGTGCGTGTGCGTGGGGCACGACTAGTGAAGGAGATCTTTGAGGAGGTGTACCCGCACTGGCAGGCTCTAGTGAAGATGAAGAATGAAGGCGGTCTTGAGGGGAAAGAGAGGGGGTATGGACTGGAGAGGTTTGAGAGTGGTATGTATATTCCATCCACCATATGTACCTACTTGCTGAATTGTTGTAGGGCACGTCCTAACTCGCCTCGTTTGTAAAGGCGCACATGCGCTCGGTATCCTTGGTGAATACGAATATGAGCTCAGAGTTTTAGAGTCCCTTCTTGCACAGAAACGGTGGCGTCGTGGGCGACGAGGGAGGTGGCATGAGCGCCGAGCACTGATCCTAGAGAGATATGCATTGAGAGATGATGATGCGCTTTCGGCGTGTCTCGATGCTCTAAAAGACGATGATACGCATATCGGTGAGTCGAGATCTGGGAGCTAGCTGTTGCAACCGGACTGACCATTGGACAGTCTTTCGTCCCAAACTTGATCGCCGTTTGACCGCCCTTGAGAGGAAGCTCAAATTGGAGCCAGAAGATCGGCATACGAGCGAATGGAACCTCCAACGCCCCGAGTCAGTCTCATTTCAAGGGGTACGCGTGCGCCACCGTGCAGCGAGCCTAAAACTGGATCGTACTGGGCGGAGCATAATTGACTCTGAGGCAGGAGACATCACTAAATTTTTGTCACCAAAAAAGTCTGGCGTTACGAAAGTGGATGCGACGCCTGTCTCGATCAAAGCCGAGGTGAGTTCCTTATCTTTGTCGAAAAATAAAGTCAACCCGTCCCTAGATCAGGGAACAGAAAGAGGAGAAAGGAAAGTCCATCTGGGTTGGACGAGATAACCTAGAAGTGAATGTCGAGACACTCGCATTACAATGGTACGAGGACCAGGGGTTCAAAGGGTATGTCTATCTCTTCCTTTTTTCGCCTTCCACCCTCACGGTCTTTCAATCCCGCAGTATATACTCAGAAACTAGGATCATCGCTACCCTCTTTGGTATCCTTTTCTGGGATATTATCTTCTTCCCCGTTCCCGGTGCCTTCGAGACTCCTTTCCAAACTGCACCGTTGGATATTGCGGAAGATTCATTTTATCATGCTCGACGAGATGCCATCGAAACAAGGCTCAAAGAACTGGAGGATGGACGAGGAGAGGAAATTGTGAACCGAGTAGAAGCAGAGCATAGAGAACGCAAGACATGGTGCATAGGTGTGGATTGGCAGTTGGTAGAGAGAGGGGAAATTGTAGAGATAGTTCGTGTGAGTGCGAATTCCGTTCTAAGCAGGTCGGTAATTGACACATTTGTAGTGTCTTGGCGGGACAGCACTGTCTGTAATATGCCATCTTTTTTGTGAAGACTACGCTGGGCGCCACTCCGGCGGGCCAGATCTCTTTGTGTGGAATGCGGATACAGGAAAATGCAAGTTTGTCGAAGTGAAGGGCCCAGGTGATACTTTTCAGGAAAATCAAAAGGTTGTTGTCAGCGAGCTTCTTTACATGTATCTTATCTAACTTTCGTAAACCCTACAGCTCTGGATCGATGTCCTTCTCCGGGCTGGAGTAGCAGTGGAGTTGTGTTCAGTTCACGAGCAGGGCAAAGAAGATGAGCACAAGACGGGGAAGAAGTGGAAGTCAAAGGGAAGTACAAAGAAGCGGCGTGGCAAAGCCAAGGACAATGTCGAATCCGACTCTGAAGAAGAGGAGGTGCAACGCATGTGCGAATCTGAGGATGGCGCTGATGCTCTATCCATTGTATCGATCCCTGCGCGTATGGACGACGTCCAAGATGAAGGAACTTCTTCTAGACATTCTACTCGCTCGCGATCCTCTGCACATACATCGACACCGATTGATATTCCTGCAGCTGCTATTCCAGAACCATCAACTCCCCTATGTTCACCCAAGAAGCGCAAAACCATAACCGAAGTCGTCATCTCCACCCCTAGCCCCAGGAAGAAGATCAAGTCCTTGCACAGTCCCGAAGTTTGAATTGTCTACATGTTATGATTTCTTGTTGTCTTTTTTGCCATATCTTTATTGTTTCGTTTTATCTATAATATCGATATCTCAGTGGCAAGCAACTTGAAATGTGATGCCAGCAGATTGCCGCAGATTGCCACCTAACATCTACCAGGTGGGAAGCGGTTCAACTCATTTTTCTGTATTTGCAATCCTGATATATATTCATCAGATGCCGTCGTCGTCGAGGTGTTATAAGTGATAATCCAACATCATAAACAGTGGAAGAGAAATACGGTATGAGCGTACATGTGGAGTGGGAATGGAACCGAACCATACAGATTCTTAACATTCAATACCAGAGGGCCCGGGTGACTGAAAATGCGAACAGGTCGGCTACAGCCTAGTATACTAGTTCGCATATAATTCTGATGAGGACTGGTGGTAAACCAGTGCCTGTATGTCGTTATATGGGAGCAGGTGGATCTCCGTCGCATATGAAGACGATCTACCATAAATTTTGTCGGTGAGTCATGTGGGTAGATCCAGGACACAAGCTACTCATACTCACGCACTGAGTCGAATGCAGGCACCCTTTGCATTGCCTACTATGTTTGCAAAAAAGAGGACATGCATCGCTGTCAGCCGTATTGGCAGATATTGATACTGTTAAAGCGGCAACAGCGGCGAGGACAAAGGCGAAACGCATTGTTCGTTTGTGAGGATGTTATATGGGTTTCACAAATTAACCTGAGAAGTACTTTGGAAGGCTCGGACGCCTTGCTTTTATATTGCTCTTGGCCCAGATCATCCACTTCAAGTCTCGAACAGATTACGGTCTGCAAATGCGATGCCAGTAGATTGCCACCTAACATCTACCATACCAGGTCCATGCCGGGGTTCTTCCACGTTGCTCCATGGTGACAAGGTACCTTCATTTAAGCCTTATACTATTACTGACACATCTTCTCACACCAACGCGTTGAAAAGTTTGCAAAGTTCGAACCGTGACCCGTGAATTTTTCGATGCAGGCCGTCTGTGTATTGCCCCTTTCTCGTG